>JASDQU010100643.1:99074-128744 GCA_032191745.1 Picea mariana | reverse complement strand
GTTAAAGAAGATGGAACAACATTTGAAGAATCTCTTTGTCTACAAAAATTAGTTTTGACAAATCTTGGTTCTTAGAGTCTTAGGTTCCAGTTGTGAGCTCAATCTAGTTGATTATGAAGTCTTTAGGGGTTCTTTAGAGTTAACTAGTTTGCTTATTTATTATTTGGCATATTTTAAGTTGTAAGATACTTGAGTTTTGAAGCCTTTGATTTCTTTTAAATTTGAATTGATATCCCTAGGATAAGCTTGTTTTAGGATTTTGATGTACAAATTAAGGGTACTTTTCCTACATTTGGAGCGAATTACTACCCAAAATTTATGAATCCTTGTAGTAACTAACTTTTGTATGTTTATTAGGTTCACGATTTCATAGTCATTTACAAAATCCATGGAGTTACTTCAAGTTGAGCCTTTAAGTCTACAAGTCTAAATTTTTTCACTTTTAAGTGCTCAAGTTGGTTGTCAAATACATATAGCTTTAAAAAATTACATATTAAGTCATGATTCCCAATAGTGTTAATGTGCCAAATGGTCTTTTTAGTCCAAATCATTAAGTCCATTTTGGCCTTTATACACTATAAATTTTCAAGTTGGGAGCCCACACACTAAGTTGTATACAAGGTTCAGACTCGCTTCATTTAAATTCCATGTCTTTTTATGTGTCCCTGGATGCCACCCCATGACATCGTCTATTTTGTATTTATGTATTACATCATGAACAAGACATGCATGTATTCTAATTAATTGTAAAACAAGAACTTGTTAAAACTAGCACAACATGTGTTTCCCCCCTAAAACACTAATCTTTGAATACTCTCCAAAAATCATACATTACAATTGTAAAACAAGATAAGGCTAGAATGAATATCTACAACAAGGTACCCATATGGCTAAGGCATTCACAAACCATCAATGTCGAATGATAGATTTTGTAATGGTGAGTCCATCCTGTATAATATATGAACCAAGGATGTTGAATGGTGAACTTTGTAATTTTGAGTTCACCCTAAATAATATCCACAAACATATGTTAGAAAGTAACACCTATATTTATGAAGACAAATATGGTATTAACACACCCTCTAGGAATATGGTGTCAACACATCCTCTAGGTTTCAATTTCAAAGCTTAACCCTATGCACTAATTGATTGACTATGATTTGATTTTGGGCCTTCATGCTTTCAAAGAATGCCCTAGAAAAGTTTTGTTGGAAATATTGGAGTAATTTGTACATGTGGCCACAACCCATCCATATGTATCATCAGTGTATTTCTAATCATGGCTAAGGCCATACATTATTATTTTATTGTATAACTAGGTTTGGTTAAGGATGACCTAGTCAACTTTGATATGTGTCTCAATAACCCTCTTGGAGAGTGCACCCTACATATGTGGGATGATAATCCCTCTTGGGAGAATTCCCTAATTATGTTGTGTATCCTCTCAATTAGTTTTCCCTACTTAGGTGGACCCATAACTCCTTTTAGGAAGATCTACTTGAGTTGTGTATAAATACACAATTCAAACCTTGTTCGAATATCATCTTTTTTATCATTGAGATAAGACTTTCTAGTATAAAGTGTTAAGCCTCTGGGAACTGTAAATTTTTGGTGTTCTCTTATGGTTGACATATTTTCTCTTTTATGTGAATTTGTGCATATCAAGTATAGCACACTCATGATTGGACTATTTTTCTCTCTATAACACTTTTGGTTCATCCCTAATGCACCTCTTTAGTGTTGTTTGTTCTCTTTTTACTGCAAGTTTTTGGGTTGGTGTTTTAGTTCCATTCAATCCATTCTTTCTATTTGTGATCTCATCATTGTATCAAAATAGGTGTGAACCTTCCCTACTCACTCCATTTTTGTTTTTAAGGCTTCTTCTTGGCTATTCATGCCATTGAGATATGATTTTGGCATTCAAAAGAGAATCAAATTGGAGGAATATTAGGGTTTTTTTTCATAGTGATTCACTAGTTGGAAAATATGTCTTTTGGGTGTTGTTGGAGCATGTTTTATGCACTAATTACAAAGATATTGTTTGCCCACATCACTATCATTTACTTGTTGATTTATTTCAACGCTTTTTAAGTTGTTCCATGCTATGGGCTAGTAGCATCACTTTTTTATGGCTTCAAAACCAGGGTTTTGAACTTGATTTTTGAGCAACAGTTTTGAAAATTTTGGTTAATGGCATTACTTTTTTGTGGTTGTGAAATTAGGTTTCCATATCTGATTTTTCAGCAATGGTTTAGAGACCTTTTGGCTAGTGGCATCACTTTTTTGTGACTACGGAACTAGGGTTTCCATATTTTATTTTTCAACAACAATCTTTGGAGATTTTTTGTTAGTGGCATTTCCCTAAGGTTTGCAAAGATAGGGTTTCTAGATTTAATTTTTTTCCTATAGGTGATTTGGATATTTTTGGCTAGAGGTGTTGCACAAAGGATCGTGTATCTAGTGTTTCTTGATTCATCTCTTCTTTAGGCTTTCCTAGGGCTTTATCCTTGAGTTTTAAGTCACCTTCAAGGGCTCACTACAACAACTAATTTGGAAGTTTGTTTGGATCATCTTTCTCAGGGTTCACTTTGGTATTCGTTTCAAATTTTTCTCATCATCACATATGGGGATTCATATATATTATTTTATGGTTTTATCCTTATGCAAGGGCTTTGCTTCTCTTCTAGAGCTCCTTGGGTATCTCTAAGTATTTTTACACCCTTTACAAAAGTAGCACTTCCATCCTAGGTTTTTACCTCTTTTTAAATCCAACTCTATCTTTGTGTTCATTCTTTCTGGTAATATTTCTCTAGGGATGAATTTTTTGGCGAAGTCTTGTGATGCTCTAAATACAAGAACAATACATTGCAGAATTATTGGAAGAGTTGGTACCATTTCCTTCTTTGGTTTATGTCAGGGATTCCTTGTGACTTTATGGAACCTTATTTTTTGTTGAACATAATGACCTCAAGATGGCTCTTTTCCCTATCCAACAAATCTACTTATATTTGGGAAGATATGATATGAAATAACTCTATATGCAATGGTTTTCATATGGAGAGTTGCATCTTCAAGTATTTTTTACCTTGTCTTCAAGGGATTCAAAAGATTGTCTAACCCACTAACCCACTAACCATTAACCTAATTATACCCATAACCACTAACTCCTAATCCCTAACACACTAACATGTGACCCTTTGACTTCTAATCCCCAACACATTATCCACTAACCCATAACCCACTAATCCTTGATCTCCTAATGCACTAACCCCCTAATACCTAACTCACTAACCCTAAAGATACTAACCCACTAACACATAACCCTAACTCATTAACCATGGATGGAAATTATCCCACTAACCACTAATTGGATGACAACTAAGACACTAAATCCTAACCCACTAAGCACCAACACAATAAATTCTTCCTTACTAACCTATTAAATGATTAATTGAGATTTAACCAAAATCCCTAACACACCAACCAATTAAATTTATATCTCCTAACGATCCCTAAACCACCAAGAGAGCAATCCATAACCCCTAAAACCCAACCACTAATGGTCACTTGTTCGTTAACCCCCAATGAGAACTAATTGACTAACATCTAACCTACTAACTCCTAATGACAATTAATTGACTAACATCTAACCTAGTAATCATTAACGTTGTAAACCAATAACCCCTAATGTTGAACACACAAACCCATTATATAGGCTAAAAATACTAACCCACTAACTCGCAACCCCTAACACACTAATTCTTGACAACTAACCCACTAACTCCTACTAGACTCCAAATCACTAACCCATTAACCCATAACCTCTAAAACACCAACTCCTAGCCCATTAAACCATTACCTATTGAACCTTAAACCATTATCCCCCTTACCACTAACCCCATAACACACTAACCCTTAACCCATATCTCCTAACACACTAACCACTAGCCCACTAACCACTAGCCCACTAACCCCTAACCCTCTAACCCCTATACCACTAACAAACTCACTCAGTGACTTTTGAACCACTAACACACTCACTTAGTGACATCTTAACCACTAACCCATTCACCCACTAAAACTTAACCCATACTAACCATTAACCCTTTAACTTGTAACCTATTAATCCATACCCTACTAACCCTTAATCCTTTGACATGTTAATCCACTAACCACTAACCCACTAACCCTTTACCCCTTAACCTATAACCTTGAATCCACTGACACCTAACCCTCTAACCCACTAACCCATAACCCACCAATCCATAACCCACTATCCCCCAACCCTTCACACATTAAACCCTAACACACTAACATCTTACCCCACTAACCCATAACCCACCAATCCCTAACCCACTAGCCCCTAAATACACCACTAACCCACATATATATTATATATGTTAAATATAATTAAATATAAATTAATTTTATAAAATATATTAATTAAAAAAATTAAAAAATATATAATTCAAACAAACAAATTAAAAACTACATGACTAAAGCCCACGTGTCTCACTCATGATCAAATTAGTTGGAAAATACACATGCTCGCATGACAGAGGAGGAAAATTAGAGGCCGAGGGCAAGATCTAGACTAGCACACTCACAGTGCACTCGCATGATAGAGAAGGAGGCGAATAGGAGCTGGGAAAGAGCTAGAGCACACTCACAGTGCACTCGGACGACAGAGAAGGAGGCGAAGAGCACACTCACATGACTGCACTCGCGTGACAGAGAAGCTAATAGACGTCGGGCAAGAGAAGGAGGCCAAGAGGAGGGCAAGAGCTAGGGAAAGAGGAGGCCAAGACACAGAGAAGGAGTTGGGCAAGAGAAATTCGAGGGATAGTGACAGATAAGAAGGCCAAGATCCACATAAAAGCCCAAGTGACAGAGAAAGAGAAGGAGGCTGTCGAAAATGGTAATTTCATGGACTTTGTCCCCAAAATCACAAGACTCCAATCGAGTTAGGGTTAGGGTTAGCTCTTTTTTTTCTCCATGAAGATCCCTGCTCTTTTTTTTCTTTTTTTTCTCCATATTTCTTACTTTCCCTAATTTTATAAACTAAAGAGATGACCTTCCTATATTTAGATTTCATTTCCGTTGTGCTTTTGTTAGAATTAGAGAAGTAATGCAGAATAGAAAAGTGAATACTACTTATGACAAGAAACTCTAAGGAGGATTCAAACATAAATAAAATACACATGAAGAAGAGTATAAGAAGACAAGTTCACCCTAGTCTCACATCTCTAACGCAAGCATGTGAGTCTATGAGTGAAGAAGTACAAGTGATGAAAATACCTTCTCAATTTAATTATATGAAAGTCGAGGAAGGAAAAAATCATAAAGTGGATCAAGTCCACAACAAAAAATCTATCTAATTACTAAATATCCCCACATGTGGAGCACTCCAACTCCAACTCACACATGCCAAGCTCCAAGGGAAGCACATCCAACAAACAAGGATTGAACATTGAACGCTCCACGAGGTGTGTGTAACACTCTTCCAAAGGTCTCCAATTCTCCAACACTCCCTCTTAGGCCATGTATACCTCTGGGTCAATGCCACTTACATGATTGGTTTTCAACCCAAGTGTCCTAAAGTCAAGTCCAAGTCTCCATGTAAGAAACCGAGTGTCCCCGTGCCATCTAGGGTTCAATTCCCTCCTCCAAGATGCCCAATTATCCTCCTCCAAGGAAAACCATCATCCCAAGGAAGCAATCGACCTCCATTTTTGTCTCATGAAGAAAGCCACTAGCCATGTAGGTCTCCAATGCTCCAAGGAAGAATGCCACATACACATCAAGACAAGGTCTTACAATCAATGCGAAATCTAACTCCAATGTGTATGTCCATCACGTCAACTAAGGGTTATCAATACACCATGCACCCCACATCACATGAAGCACCCTTAAGTATGGTGTAACTTAATTTTGGAGTAACCTCGAAAGAAAACACTCCCTCTTTATGAGGAAAGTGTTTTCACCAACATCTTTATGCTTCCTTAGCAACTCAATCAAACAATTTTACAGTAACCTCGAAAGAAAAAACACCCTCTTTATGAGGAAAGTGTTTTCACCAACATAATTTTTCTCCCTTTGCAACTCAAACAAACTTTCCTTCTGCAAATTTGAACACGTTGCAATCTCAAAATCAACCACTATCTCCCAGAAAAGAACTACCCCCCAAACATCACACTCATCCAACAAAGTATCACACATCACCTCCTCAAAACAATTGTAAAGATCACAAAAGGAAGAATCTAATACAATATGGTTAATATATCTCCTAGGAGGTATACTCACCCTCATTTATGATATGGGCGCTCCTACATGATTTTGTGCATCATATAATGTTTGGATAAGCCATCTTGGATTTTTGTGTGCTAGAGTAGATGATGAGGAATAACCACCCCCAACCTCACCATGTACACACCTATATTTTATTCTTATTTTACCTTTGAATCAATGTATAAAGGGTCACCTTGCGTCCTTGAACCGATAACCATCTTTCGGCTAACCTAGCCTCCTCCATCCCTCAGGACCAAAAAGGGGTAGTACAAGAATATTAACCTATTGTCCATCGACTACACCTTTCGGCTTGATCTTAGGCCCTGACTCACCCTCCATGGATGAACCTTGCGAAGGAACCCTTAGGTTTTCAGTGCATTGTATTCTCACCAATGTTTGCGTTACTCAAGCTGACATTCTCACTTTCACTTCGTCCACACCTGCTCGCACCGGTGCTTCCCTCTAAGGTAGAACACTCCCCTACCGATGTATTTTTACATCCCACGACTTCAACAGATCGCTCAATATCGTTCATCTTCGGTGCAAGAGCGCTCGATCCTTTTATTGGGGCAATCTAGTATTCAAAGTTTTCCTCAATTTGGTACCGCTCTCACGGCCCGTACCAAAACAATGCTTTACCCCTAGATTGTCCAGTCAACTGTTGTGCCTCAACGCATTTCGGGGAGAACCAGCTAGCTCTAGGTTCGAGTGGCATTTCACCCCTAACCACAACTCATCCACTACTTTTTCAACATCAGACGGTTCGGACCTCCACTTAGTTTCACCCAAGCTTCATCCTGGTCATGGATAGATCACCCAGGTTCGGGTCCATAAGCAGTGACAATTGCCCCATGAATACTCGCTCTCACTATGGCTCTGATTGGTTCCCTTAACCAAGCCACTACCTATAATTTGTCAGCTCATTCTTCAATAGGAACGCGGTCAGAGATATCATTTTCCTCCCACTACTTGGGAGCTTACGGTATCATGTTTTATTTCACTCCCTGATGGGGGTTCTTTTCACCTTTCCCTCACAATACTACTTCGCTATCGGTCACCCAGGAGTATTTAGCCTTGCAAGTTGGTCCTTGATAATTCACATGGGATTCCACGTGCCCCATGCTACTCGGGTTAGAGCATAACCCAATGATTCTTTTGGCTACTGAACTCTCACCATCTAGGGTGCAGGACTCAACCGCTTCGCCTAGTAGCATGGAGCTTATATTGTGCTCTCCCACAACCCCATTTTCATGGTTTAAGATGCTCCCATTTCGCTCGTCGCTACTACAGGAATCGCTTTTGCTTTCTATGCCTCTGGCTACTAAGATGTTTCAGTTCGCTAGCTTGTCTCTTGCCTGCCCATGGATTAAGAAACAATTAAAAAGGTTAACCTATTCGGGAATCTCTGGATCTATGCTCATTTTCAACTCCCGGAAGCATTTTGTCGCTTACAACACCCTTCCTCATCTCTAGGTGCCTAGGTATCCGTCGTAAGCCCTTCCTCGTTTGAACCTCCTCATTAAAGGATATACCATCCTAAGGTGCTACTAAATGGAAAGATCTTATCAGCGTCCATGAATGATAAATCATAAATCAAACTGTTGGATCTGAATAATTATGTGCTATCATATACCATTGTATTGGCTAGGATCACGGGCTGGAGATAAGCAGACTCGAACCGCTGACATCTGCCATAGGGTAAACCACTGTCTCTCAGGCCTCCCCGACTGATTCTACCATAGAGGCCAATGATAGACAATAACACCCCCCCGAACATAGCTCAAAACTTTCATCGTACTATGCTCTCCAAAGAGAAACTCTTCCAAAAACGTGTTGAGTTGAAATCCCATTTCAGGGATTCTTGTAGTTTTGGGCTATCCAACTACAAGAGACCCAGGATAGGAACGAGGACCTCTCCCTTTTTTTGGCCCGACTTTTTGGTCCTAAGAATGATTTCTCTTCTCCGACCCTTCCTGTCCAACCGGAGCGGACAGCTAATGTGTTCCACTCCTCGAATGAAGGTGGGTATATGGTCAGTCTGTGACCCCTAAACACACCCTCTTTATGAGGAAAGTGTTTTCACCAACATCATTTTTCTCCCTTTGCAACTCAAACAAACTTTCCTTCTGCAAATTTGAACACGTTGCAATCTCGAAATCAACCACTGGCTCCTAGAAAGGAACTACCCCCCAAACATCACACTCATCCAACAAAGTATCACACATCACCTCCTCAAAACAATTGTAAAGATCACAAATGGAAGAATCTAATACAATATGGTTAACATATCTCCTAGGAGGTATACTCACCCTCATTGATGGCATGGGCGCTCCTGCATGATTTTTTGCATCCTATAATGTTTGGATAAGCCATCTTGGATTTTTTGTGTGCTAGAGTAGATGATGAGGAATATCCACCCCCAACCTCACCTTGTACACACCTATATTTGATTCTTATTTTACCTTTGAATCAACGTATAGAACAACAACCTCTTCACTCCTTTCAATCAGTGAGGGAGATATCTGTGAACTAGAGGACCTTACTTTCTCATCATACTTCACATCTTGTATGACTAGAGTCTTCAATTGTGCTATAATATAGATTTTATAAGTTGTGGAAGTCTCATTGTAACCAACAACACAAGATGATATCATAGTGTTTCAAACCTCCTAGAAACACTGACCACTTGTGAAACTGAAGGAACATAACCTTGGATCGTCAATAACTTGCCAAAATCTATCATACCTCAAGCCTGACAACATAACAAGTCAAAGTATTTGGACACCATGCCATGAACTATTCAGGACGTCATGTAAAAATAATGACAGCTACTACAAGACAATACAAGTGGA
Source organism: Picea mariana (assembly GCA_032191745.1). NCBI lineage: Eukaryota > Viridiplantae > Streptophyta > Pinopsida > Pinales > Pinaceae > Picea > Picea mariana. The sequence continues at coordinate 119,604 of JASDQU010100643.1, read as the reverse complement.
TCATATCTATCAAAATCACAAATGTAGACAACTGCACAAATTCTGCCTATCCTGAAATACCAAGCTTCTGGTATAAGAAAAAACCCAAGTGAGGTTGTATTCAAGCTATGATTATGGGCATCTCTCCCATGCATCTCAAAACATCTGGGAACTAAATCAACAACCTCAACAAGGTTGCCTCCCTATTTTTGAGATAATCCTAAAGCAATATTAACAACAAGGTCAAATCCATGAGAGAATCCAACAATCTTGTCCCTATACTCTACAACACTCCCGTCAACTACAAGCCTAGAATCAATCACTGATTCTAAAATATTTTTGAAATTTCCTCCATGAAATTCGCATCCCAAACCATTTCGAGGACTCTTGGCCAATTTCTCCTGAGGGCATAAAAACCTAACGGATCAGCAGCATTTTTGAGCTCCCTACCATGGAGAAAAATGAGAGTGGATGTCGTTGTATTCCTCATGCAGTAAAAAATCTGATGCAATATGCTTCTAGCAAGTGTCAAGTGTCTAACGAACTTAATCCATGGAACCCTAGGCCCACCAAGGCATACAAACCTAAAATATTATGCATAGCTCTTCTTATATGGGAGGTGTTAGTACACGAGACATGGCTCTTCTTATATGGGAGGTGTTAAAACACAAGACATGGATCCTATAAGAATTCCCGAGATAGATCTCGTTAGACATTTAATCATTAGTCCACATCATATCCAACTATCATAGACTCGTACCATGTAGAAACATGAGAGTGGATGTGGTTGTATTCCTCGTGCAAGCAAAAATCTGATGCAATATGCTTCTAGCAAGAGTCAAGTGTCTAACGAACTTAAGCCATGGAACCCCAGGCCCACCAAGGCATCCAAACCTAAAATATTATGCATTAGGCTTAAGTCTAGGTACCATGTTTCTAAGAAAGTTCTTGCATTGGAGATATTTGAAATGACAAATCTACTCAATTCCTATGGATCTGAAGTATTATTAGAGCCTAGTGAAATCTTGTTTGAGTCCAATTCTCCAAAATACTTGGAATTTTTTTGATAAGGGTGTCTTCTAACTTAGATTTTAAAATGTGTAGTGGTCCCATGTGGCACACTCTAGAGCCACCACTAGTACTTCCAAGTTCATTCATGTTGATGTTGCATTTCCATGCGGTGGAATTTAATTGGACCTTGTGTTTAATGAGCCAGCCATGTTTAAGGATTCCCGAGACAGATCTCATTAGACATTTAATCATTAGTCCACATCATATCCAACTATCATAGACTATTCGTACCTTTGTGGACTTGATGCATCCTACCATGGAGAAACATGAGAGTGGATGTGGTTGTATTCCTCATGCAGGCAAAAATCTGATGCAATATGCTTCTAGCAAGTGTCAAGTGTCTAGCAAACTTAAGCCATGGAACCCCAGGCCCACTAAGGAATCCAAACCTAAAATATTATGCATTAGACTTAAGTCTAGGTACCATGTTTCTAAGAAATGTCTTGCATTGGAAATATTTGAAATGACAAATATGCTCAATTCCTATGGATCTGATATAAAAAATTTATTTAGAACTGTGAATATGATGATGGACTACTAACTAACAACATGTGCACATGCAACTGAAGGTACAACCAAACAGGTACCTGTCAGATACTTCTTCATCGATTGAGGAAATCTTAGGACAAATAGAGGCCAAAAATGAAACTGCATCTAGTAGATATGATAAGAAAACAAGGACCAGAGGTGAAAAAGTCAGAATAAAATTTTGTAGACGCATGAAATTTTTTCTTGTGGAAGGAGGATCATGCTCTTATGATGATGAGAGCATAGTAGACATAGATGTCCCACTCAGGTATAAGCATCTAGTGAATCAATGGGTACCTAAGGAACTACCTCCTATAGATGTTGACTTCGTTGTCAACAATAGGACATATCGCATTGCACCATCCTCCCTACATGGCTTGGGGCTATTTTCCATGGATGGAATAATTGTAAAATACAATACAGTAATTGAATTGATGGACTATGTCGGACCGTGTTACAATTATAATGATTGGATGCGGCTGGTCCGGTACATGCGAAGTATGCGGAGATATGCACTAGCCGCAAATTATATACAACTAATAAAAAAGGATAAAAATAAGGGAGAGACTATCTATATTGATGGAAGGCCTAAAGCTTCCAGTAATATTGCAGGGTTTATAAACATCACACGACCCGAGACAACAAACAAACAACTGAATTGCATATTTGAGGGACGTGAAGAGAATCGAGTAGTCTTGTGCGCAATAAAAAAGATAGCTCCCGGGGAAGAGTTATTAGTGGATTACCATTTGAATCGAATAGACACATTGACTAATAGTGTGCAAGTTCTTATGCAACACCTCTTTAAGAAACCTCTTCTTATTGCATTATATTTTTTTATTATCTTTAACATTGTTGTAAATATTATCGTTAACATTGTTTTTTGTTATCATTAACAATTTTTTAAATATTTGGGGGTTCTTATTATATTATAATGTGGAAGGATGATCGTGGAAAAGGACCAGTCGTTGAACATATAAATGATTATCAATTTCCACTTTCATTTTACGTAGTTTTTATTATTTGTTTATATAATTTTATTGAAATAACATTTTTTTTGCTGAAATTATATGTAGTCAACAGACCATGTGGATCATGATTCCGCCGATGAGGAGGGGTTTTATTCTTGCGTTGATCCGATGGTCTCAATAAATAAAAAAATCATTAAACCTAACAAGGAACTATTTATCTTGTTAAATCGTCCAGAACAAACTTCGAACGTCAAAGAAAGGATCAAGCTCCTTATGTCACAACTTAACACATATAAGGTAATAACCATAATTTATTTATTTTTTTGTTTAATGCACTCATATGTTCAATTATGATACTTTTTTCTTTAACTTTTACATTATCTCATGAAAAAACATTTTCCTTTTTATAAAGGAATATTTGGAGCCTGTTCAGCTTGGGGTTGGTAGTAGTGGCGCTACAGAGACACTACAGAGTCCTGATGCGGGCGGTCATATAGCTGCCAGAGCACTATTTACTTCTCCATCTTCCACACCTCATTTAGATAGGAGCCATGACACGCACCAACAAGCATCCACACCTCGATCAGAGTCTAGAGAGGGTGGCAGAGATGAGGATCATAGTGATGTGGTTGATATGGATGCATTTCCTGGAGCTAGATGTGTGACAAGCACGGGGACCCTTCCGTGCACATTTTTGGTCAACAATAATGGACTTCCATTAAAACAATCAAGACTCCCAGGTAGTTTTAATTCATATTTTAATCGTTTAATGTTGTCCTCATACAGAAATCGTCTAGATTATTAATTTTAAATTAATGATCATATCTTTTTGTGTGTAGGAAACGACCTTTTTTATAGGCACGTAGAGAGCAAGGCCTTGTCTATTTTTGGGGAAACCTTACACATGAGGTGGACTTGCTAGAATTCCAACCTCAAAGAGGAACTTATGTATTATCTTGAAGGCCTCTTTGGTGTAGACACGTTCAATACAAAATCGGTCGCATCTACAGCCGGTGAATATTTAAAATATACCCAGGATGTTTATAGACGAATTTTGGCAAGAAATCCTAGGTATTAGCGTCCTCCCTCAATTCCAGAGAGAGAGTGGAAGGCGATCATTGATGATGCAAAAGAGAAGATTTTGAGAAAATCAGGAGAACAAATAACTGGTACACCAAGGTAAATTACAATTTTTTGAATTCAATACTAGCTTTATGTTTCTTTAGATCTAAATAAAAGTGTGGTTATACATAACATGCTTGAAAATTTTGATGATAGGTTGCCTGACACTTCAAAGGCAACCAAAGCAAGGATTGCCAAACATGGCCATCACAAGCTAGGCCCGAGCGGCTACTTGAGGTTACAGTCACGAACCGTAAGTACCCAAACATCTTAAGAATATTAATTGTATCACCTTACAACTTTAAGGTAATTACAGCCAAAAACGTTAAAAAACCATACCCTTATGCAATGCAGGGTGACGACTTCGGAACTGGAACCACAGAGGAAGACCTCCAACTTGGTTACAAGTACGGTTATAAAGATGTGGTTGATTGAAGGAAAATCATGGGGCATACCCCAAGATCCAATTTGTTGGATAAGGTAAATAAAAATCAATCCACATTAACCTTTCATTACTTATAAAATACGTAAATGTTTGATATCATCCATAATTTAATGTCTTATTTTGTTTTAATCAGGGGAGCAGCACTATCAACCCTACCATTAGTACTGAACAATAGAGCGTTGATAGTGAAACACAGCCAGAAGATCATGGTGCTCCCCAGCAGCCCCATCCCAGTGAGGTGCAGTCCCAAGATGTTCCTGTGAATGAGGCCCACGACGGTAAAATGTCTATATATTAATCATATACTTAATAATTTTATACTTATAAATTTTGATGTTTCAATGGCAGAGAATGTCATAGATGATCATTCTCGACCTGAAGATCAGGTGAACAGACCGACAACCATTCCAACGGTGCCGACTAGAGGACCAAGTAAATAATTACATTGCAGAGTTTTTTTTTAATATTAATGAACTACTTCAATGATATTTACAAATTGGCCATATAAATTCAATATTTTTTATTTTTTTAGGTGATGGCCCCTCACAGCAGCATCCATGCCATGGGTATGAGACTAGACGTACTCGGCATGAAAGGACTGAAACAACATCATCTATTGAAGAGCACCCAGTAAACGAAGACATGGACATTGATGATTTGCTTAAGCACTGGAAAGCAAAAAAGAAGACTAAGAAATTCATGATGTCGTGTAATAATTTTATAAGACAGTTAGTTGTACATTATATGGTTGATAATATACACAAGGCTATTTCTATGGCTTGTATATATCTGTGAATGTAATTTTTTTATACACTTAATGATAATTTCAGCTTCTCTTAATGATGCAACTTCCAAAATCTTGTGACATGATATATGCAACTTTGAAAGTCTTGTGACATGTTTCATTGTGTCTCACATGACAAAGAGCATTACCATTATTTTCATTGTGTCATGGACATGGTGTTTTATGTTTAAGAAGAGATCTTAGTGACTGCCAATCCACTTTAGAGTCCCAAAATAAATTTTAGAACCTATCTCTGATCTAGAGGTGAAGATGGCAATAACATACAAGACGTTTTCATTCTATGCATCTAGTTAGCATAGTTTGTGGATATGTCAACCTTTGACAACAAAGTTCTTAAACTTTATGTAATGAAGCAGGCATCCCATTTTTACAATGCGAAATCCATAACAAAGAGGTATATGAAGGCATTTCTGCATAGGAGGGTAATAGCCTTATTGGATTTGTGTAGGAAGAAAAATGTCCCACTGTCTGTTCCGTGGAAAATATTGCACTGAAATATTAAGATTGTAGTAAGGAAGAATTTGGAGGGGGAGTGGTCCATAGAAATTCCAGTGTTTTGTATTCCTATTTATAGGTGGGAAGGGGGAAATATGATCATTGGGAATTGAAATTGTATTTAGCAAAGAACTAGTATTCGAGTAATAATCAGGGTTGCATTTTGGGAAATCTTGATTACATGTGACCAAATCGATGAAAAGAATGAAACTATAAGTTGTAGTTCTTACTTAATTTTGTGTAGCTTTTCTTGGGGTTGTTGGTATATTGTGGACATCATTACAATTTCTTTATTTCTTGGTCTCAAGAATTAGGGACATTATTGTTCAGTAATTTGGTGTATTAGGAGCACTAGTGCGCCCATACCTAAAGAAGAGCATCGATGCACCTACATCGTATAGGAGCATTGGTTCACCCATACCAAATATGAGAAACAATATAGCAATACAGAAGTGAAGCACTGATGTCTTTTTGGGCTATTAGCACTCTAGTGCACATGGGTCATGGAGCACAAATATTTTGGAGCCAAAGTGGAGCACTACTGTATTTTGTGTTTGTTTACACTTGGGTGCACATTGATATAGAAGCATTAGTGCACCTAGACCAATGTGGATCATCAATGTGTCTTGATCAATGTCTAGAAGGATTTTACTAGACATTAACCCATGACCTCTCAACAAGTTGTGCCTTGAGACTATTCAATACAAACAAATCAAATCAACTCATTAAGCTATATATAAATATATAATGAACAAAAATATATATTATATTAAAATGAAAATTGGAAAAACTATCAATTGAAATAGATGCAATTTTGAATTTAGTGGTAGTGAGTTTATTGGTCCAAATGCAATATTTGAAAGAAAGTTCACACTCCTTGAAGTTGATACTAAAATTAACATAAGGCAAGAAGTAAGGGCTGCCTTTGCACCCTCAATGTATCGGATACCCTCGATTGAAGTTTTATATTTGAAATTTACCAAACAAAGGGTCAAAAATATATTCATGGTTGAGTGTTTCTAGTTAAGCGTCATTTCAACTTATACTACTCATTGCTAATCATTGTAAGTGTGGTTGTGGATTCATTGATATTCTTGGCATTATGTAACCAACCCTCCTTGTGTTAAATATGTTAGTTTAGTTATATACAGGGGTATGTTAAATATGATAGTTAAGTGTTATATACATGGGTTGGATAATCTAGTTCTATTTTTGTTAACAAATTTTTCATATCTTAGCTATCTATTTTTTATTGTATTCATATTACAATGGCTTGAATCATTATGCTTGCATTAATTTTCATTTCCTCATATATCATAAGTTGATTGAATTTTATACTCAACCATGTGTCCCATGAACCCTCGTAGGAGTTTAGATTGGTTCATATCAAAGAGAAGATTTTCTTTTCCCTTTTCTATTATGTTTTATTGAGCCTATGGATGATTTATACCTTATGTTAGTTTGTAAGTGCTTGACATATTTAAAATTAAAGGGTGATTGCCTTTGTTTACCTTCGACAACATTTCCATGCATTGACTCAACTACATAATGGGAAAAGTGAATCTGCCTTGTTCCACCATGGTAGATGTGAAAAACGTGGTAGAAGAAGAGACATGAAGGCATAGGGACGACATGTATGACCATTGTTTCAAATTTATGAGGATAATCATGCTTGTAGGAAGAAATCATCAAAATGTGAAACCTGGAGTTGATGCACCATTCAATGGGGGAGTTTTGTTTAAGTTTAAAGTAAGTATTGGAATTCCACTATTTGAAGGTGGCATAGATGTAATTACTTTGGGTGAGTGTATCCAACAAATGGAGCACTAGTTTTCTATGAAAAAATCTTCTATTGAGAATAAACTTTCATTTACTACCCTCAACTTCACCTCAAATCCACTTTGTTGGTGGTAATCCTTTTCTTAGAAGAGGAAGGAAGTGGGTGAGACTGTGACCATGTAAGAAAGACTGAAAAAAGAATGAAGGGAAATTTTCATCCCATGGGAACGCCTATTGGACATATGCCATGTTGAGTATATGTAGTGGTAGCAGTTGCACCAGAAGCAAAGCCACTAGGTTCCTAACTACATTGTAGAGTTTAAAGTGACACTGCATCGATATAATATACTGAAAAAATATTGTCTTTTTGACCACCAATATGCATGAAGATGCTTATTTTTTCACCATGAAGTTAAAGGAGAATTTGAAGAGTCACATTGGTAGAGGAAAAAAACAACATAAGCCAATGAGTTAGAAAATTTCCCAACTCAAAGCCTATTGGTGATGAGGAGATAAATAAAGGGAAGTTCAATTGGAACTAAAATTAGTAGATGTAGAGATTCCAATCCTCCGGTAGTTCCAAGAATCCTTCTCATCTAAGAAAGTCATGTGAACATCACACCATAGAGTCCCATTCCAATGAATATTGTAGGTTGCAAAGATGGTGATGKATAAATGGCAAGCTATCATCACTGATCCATAGCCTCAAAATTGTCTAGCAAGAAACAATTGTGTCCCTTTGATAGTGCCATAGAAAAATTTCATTGACACAACTCAATAAGAAATAATAGCAAAGACAATTCAACAATTGTGTATTACTACTCCAAATGAGGAAGAAGAGAGATAGGTTAATGTTTACACCAATCTATGATTGAATCATGAAACCATGTCTAGATTATCATTGATAGTGGGAGTGTGAAGAACATTATTTATGTTGATGCAGTGAAGATATTGAGATTGAACATCAATAATCACCCACAATGTCCTTGCCTTCTTAGATGGAAAAAGTGATTTTCAAGAAACAATGCTTTGTTTTGTACAAAATTCAATGTTGTAATATGAATTCCTATGTGATATTGCATTGATGGAAGTATGAAAAGTTATTCTTAGTTAACCATGTCTTCAGGATTGACATGGAAAGTAATATGCACAACCTCAAGTGGTATTTTTATGTTGATGGTCAAGTCTACGATATTCCAAAAACTACAAATTATCTCTTCTAAGAAAGCTTGGAAGATCATTACACATTCACAAAAGTTTGTTGTTATCGCTATCAGGGATGTGAGAGAACCCTGTGCATTTGGCAGATGTGTGTTTTCAACAAGAAAGGGATGAGATGTTGGGAAACAATAGTGCCAATGATTAGATGCAACCCTAGAATAGTGTAGTGATGTATTCATAGATCCACAAGGAGTACCATTGCATTGTGTGGTACACCATTAGATTTATTTGGCAATATGATGACCACTATAAAATGGATCATTTTATCACAAATATATATGGAAGAATGATGTGATACGATGATAGATTCAAGAGCTCATTGAGGTTAGAAGGATTTGACTGAGTTCTTAACCTTGTGGTTGTCCCATAGTCTTGGTGCCTATGAAAGATGACACGTGGCATTTAGCTATAGACTATAGAGCATTGTATAAGATAGCAGTAAAAAAATGATATCCTTTTCCGATAATTAAGGAACTTTTGGATCAACTTTGAGGAACTCAATTCTTCTCTAAGATTGATCTCAAGATAGTCTATCATCATGTTCAAATATACTTCAAAGATCTATGGAATATTATTTTTAAATCCCAAGAAGAAGTGTTTGAGTGGTTAGTGATGTATGTTTTTACTAAATATACTACAAAATTCATGTGATTAATGAATGGTGAGATCTAACCATCCTTGAATGAACTCATGGTGGTGTACCTTGATGAAATATTGATTTTCAACAAATCATGAGATGAGCATATTCAACATTTGTACTAGGTGTTGCACACTCTTTGTTGTATAAGTTGTAGGTAAACCTTTCCAAGTGTTTGTTTGCAATGCCATCCATTGGTTACATTGGGTTTGAAATTTTCCAGGAAGGAATCTGAGTTGATTTTGATAAGTTGGTAGTGATTCTCTATTGGTCTATGCTAAATAATATCATAGAACTTCAAATTTTGTTGGTATTGGTTAATTTCTATAGACCCGTTGTTCCAAGATTCTCACACTTGACCTGACAATTTAACTAAATCTTAAGAGGGAATTTGAGGAAACAAGGCTTCATCATCTAGATCAAGGTGCAACAACGATCTTTTGAAGAAGTGAAGAGGTCAAAGATATGCAGTGCACCTATGCTTACACTACTATATATAGATCATCTTTTTGATATATAAGATGATGCATATGACTATGGGATGGGTCTTAATATGACACAACAACATCATTCCACTGCATTTTAATTAGGGACATTCAATGACATACTCCACAACTGTTAAAATTATGATAGAGAGATGTACTCCATTGTTTAAGTAGTTCACCAGTGGAGACACTATGTGTAGGGAAAATAGTTCATGATTCATTCTAACCATAAACCACTTTAGTTCCTACAAACCTAGAGAAAAATTGAGAACACACCACATATGAAATAGACTTTATGATACCAATTCCAATTGGTTATCAAACATTTACATTGAAGAGATAACAAGGTACACTATTATTTGAGTCGAACACTAATAGCATTGGCAGTGGTTCTTGACATAAAAGGGTGTGATACGAAAAATTGGCCAGAGTTCTACAATACATACAAATTTTGTAGAATTTTATGCAATCACTCAACAAGGATGATACACTACCTCCATAGGCCTTATTATCAATTTCATTTGTTTTCATTTGCATAATGATCCTCTCTATTGACTTGATAAGATGTGTGCACTTGCAAGTGAATCTAGGAATTTGTTGATTTGGTAATCACATTTCTTAAATTTGGTTGGACATTTTATCATATCAAAGATAGTTGCAACTTTACAACGATAATTTTATTGGCCACGTATGATACATGATGTTGAGAACCACCTCAAATTTTGTGTTGCGATAAATCACCATTTAGGTATGTATGATCCTTTGATTGTGTCATTTAGACATTAGGAATCTATTAGTGTAAGTTTATGGTTTACTAATGGCTAAATTTTAACATGACCGCATGTTTTTTGGTTTCAATTGACTCTCTAAAATGGCCATCATGGTTCCTTGTAAGAAGGATACTGCAACCTTTGATGTTGCTTTTTTTTCTTCATTTTTGTTTGTATAATTTGGGATTTCCCTCCTCTATAGTTTTAACCCATGAATCTATGTTTATTATCCATTTTTGGTATACCTAGTGGACTATGCTTGACACAATGGCTAATGTCTTCCACAAATTTCCACCCTTAGATTGATGGTGAAATTGAAGTTGTCAATTGAAGCTTAGTACACTTGTTTCATAGATATAACCAATTGTGCACCCTTATACGTGGGATGAAAATCTAACTTTTATTAAACGTCAATAATTGTATACTTCATAGTTCCACTAACCATAGTCCCTTCCGTGCTTGCTTTCATTTTCAACCAACTAGTCCTATTGATGTTGCACTTCTACCACCATAAACATCCTCCACTTCAAAGATCACAAAAGAATGAGATAGGGCCAATACCTTTATTAAGAAACTTCTTCTAATCCATGAGTAGGTTTAGTCTATTTCGCAATGCTCGTAGTTAAAATAAAAATAGAGACACAATGCACATATAATACCTCATCTTTCCAATATTGTGACCAAGTTTGGCTTTTTTTTTTCTTTTTTTTGTATCTGCGTAATACATTTCCTAGGGAAACCCACCAGGAACTTTCCCTCATTATGAGGATGGTACCCAAGGTAAATTGGATTATGTATAAGCTTGAAGCTTTAGCATATCCTTACAAGAATAAAACCAAGGTGGGGAGGATAACACTCCATCTCACAACCACTCGAGCTAGATCCAATTGAAAAAAAACAAGTTTGGATTCAATTGCAAAAGGAAAATTTTAAAGGTTATCATCGAAAGATAAAATCTCTTTAGTATGGTCCTTACTCCATTATAAATGTATTATGAAATAGTTCCTTCTAGTTCAACCTTCCACCCTTTTTTGGTATGCATATAGTATTTTATGTTGATCTTCCAAAGACATACTATCCACGCATGCTCAAAGTAGAAACAAAGGTTTTAGGACCAACAAATGTGGACTCAATCCATATGGTGTCATCCTTTATTGATAAAATTATTTACCAATAGATCAAGTCTATTTGACATAATGATATACCTTTCTTTAGAGTAGGTCCAAGCAGAGTCCATATTAGGAAAAATGGTTTACAATTGAACAGCAGGAAATAAAAATACACATAAGCTAGCCTTTTGGCTTAGTTCATCTTCCCTGATACTAACCTAGACATGTACATTTCATCTTCCAAAAGAGATCCATATATGATTCATACATATCCATACAAAATCAATCTAGACAAAACCTAACATAACTAGAATCGTCTTTAACCTCCAAGAAAACATAATTCTATATCTACCCCAAGATCTATCAACCAATCATCAAAACATAGACAATTGAGTAGCTTCTAGTAGATCATTGTCCTTGTATTCACATTCCACAAGGAGCCTTGTAGCATGATGGCTTTTTTTGACAACATATCCTATCTTTTATTAAAATCCATGTAGATATGGAAAAATGAGGCCTCCTCGAACATAGATTTTTTCTCCAAGCATAGGGCCATGATTGGCTCCAAGACCAAATATGTAATATTAAATTTTCCATTATCCCAATCCATCAACAACTTAAAATCTCCAAGAACTTGCAAACACCTAATATTTATTTCAAGTGCCACTTTCATCAACATCTAGAGGGTGTAGAATTCAACCATGTTATTTTCTCCCAGTCCTACTCCATATTTTAAGGAGAATAAGTGGTAATGATCTAAAAAGAGTATGACTCCATCCCCACAAATTTTTGGAGAGCCTTGACAAGCTCCATCAAATAATTCCCAAGGCTTTGTGAAATCAATACGGGGCTCATGCAATACCCTTTGGGATTTAACATTAATATTAATATCAAAATTGATGCCCAAAATAATTTTTTATTTTTTCTAAATAAATTTTGGTCGTCGCATATCCGACGACAACTTTTTTTGATTAGACAGTTTTGCTATATAAACAATGAAAATTTGTCGTCGCCTATGCGACGACAACTTCTATTGATGCAACGGTTTTGCTATATAAACAACGAAAAGTTGTCGTCGAATAGGCGACGATAACTTCTATTGATGCATCGGTTTAGCTACATAAACAACAAAAAGTTGTTGTCGAATCGATGATGACAACTTCTATTGATGCATCAGTTTAGCTACATAAACAATAAAAAGTTGTCGTCGAATAGGCGACGACAACTTCTATTGATGCGATGGTTTAGCTATATAAACAACGAAAAGTTGTCGTTGCATATGCGACAACAGCTTCTATTGATGCATTGCTTTTGCTATAAAATTTGTTGTCACAATTTAGACGACAAGTTGGTTTCACATTGTTTGTCTATATTGTCGCTTTTGCGACGTTTGATCAAGTTCGTCAAAAATGCCACGTCACATAAATCAACGTTTCAGAGACTCCAGATTCATCTCCATATCAACGACATAACATCGCAATAGCGTCGAAACAGTCGTCGCAAAATGGCCCAAATATGCTAGTGAAAATTTGGAAATATTCGCTTCTTATAATGGGACTACATAAGTATGGGATTAAAAAAAAAAATCTCTTTTGATTTTTGTTTTTTTTTATGGATTTATGATCACATTAATATACATCTCTTTAGCCAATAAGATATGAAATCTTGTAAATCTTTACCTTATGTAATAGGACAATGTAATTTCTATGTCGCATTATGTTTTTTACATTTTTTTATTTATACACTTAATTACAAGTATATACTTTTAATAAATACTAGTATATAAATCAACTTATTACTTTGTGCTTCATTAGCAAGTAATATATTTTAAGGTCACCATAACCATTCTTAAGGTGTGAGCTCAACAACTTCTTTATTAAGATAGAGTGAGCCAAGAGTGTTCTATCTTGCATTATGTTTTTTACATTTTTTTATTTATACACTTAATTACAAGTATATACTTTTAATAAAGAATAGTATAGAAATCATTGTATAGAGATGAGTCAATTTAAATTAGTATATTTTTCACATTCATAGAGAAGACCTTTTTATAAAGGTTGGATAATCACATCAATACATTTGAGACCTAGGACGAGTTGCATGTTGGCTATAGTAAACATATGCTTCCCACTTAAAAACGTAAGTGTGACATTATGCTTCATAATGTAATTTAATCACTCATTAAAATCCTCCTAATTTATTAACTGTTTTACATTTCCTAAACTTTACTCTTTGGAAATTTACTTATACATTAAGTGTCTTACCCACACAAGATCATTGGTAGACCATTTGTGTGTACACTGGGCATCTCCCTCATAATAATTGAAGTCTAGTGAAGACAATTAAAATAACCTTCATAAGATGCTCCACATTTCAAACTCGATTTGCAATTTTGTTTTTAAAAAAGGATGTGGATAAACAATAAATTAGATACAACTAATTATAATTAAAGTGTCATAATCTGGAAACCTAGGGAGTAAATATCAATCAACTACTAAATGAGATGACATTATATTGTTTTGTTGCCTCACATATTTATTCTCCATTTTTAGCCAAAGCTTTCATCAAATTTATTTTGCTACACCTTGACTACCAATAGGAAAGCATGACTATTTGTTCCTTCTCATATATTGTATTCTCCATTTTGATCCAATGGTTTGATCAAATTTCTTTTATTGACTATTGGTAGTATACATTTTCGCATAGGACTACTAAACTATTGTGGTGGTGGGGCGTGATAAGCCCAACTTGACAAATCCTTCATCATCTTGATTTGGTTTACCATTACTTGATCACATACTAATTCAAGACTATTTATGCCACTTTAAACATTTTTTGTCTACTTGAGCAGATCTACATAGAACAATTTTCATGGTTTTTTCTCCAAGCGTACATTTACCTAAGGCATGTCAAAATCATGTGCACCTAATGAAGTGTCGTAGATACCACTATAAATATAGTTTACAACATAACTTGAGTCACACCAAACATAGGCCTAAGCATAAAATGGCATTCATTTTAGTGAGGGTTGTTTGAAATGAGAACAACCAAAAAATCTATATATTGAATATTTTAGGTTGCTTGACAGATTAAGTGCCCAAAATGTGAAAATCATGCATGCCCAAAGAAGAGTCATAGAATACCTTTAAAAATAGTTTGTGGTTGATTTTGAATGACACCAAACAAACGTCTATGCACAAAATGGCATACATTTTAGTGAGGGTGGTTTGATATGAGAACAAACAAAAAAATCTACATATTGCATATTTCTTGTTGCATGTTAAAATTAGGTATTCAAATGTCAAAATTGTGTATGCACAATGAAGAGTCATAGATATACCTTTGAATATATTTTACAACACAACTTTAATAATTTCAAATGGATTCATGTGCACAAAATGGTGTGAATTTTAGTGATAGTTATTTGATACGAGAAAAAGCGAAAAATATGCTTATTGCATATTTCATGTTGTGTCAAAATTATGTGTTTAGATGTAAAAATTATAGATGATTAAGTAATATTTATAGTTATCTATTTCAATCTAGTTTACAATGCAAACTCAATCATGCCAAACAAAGGTTTGAGCATAAAATGACATGTATTTTAGTGAGTATTGTTTGATATGAGAACAAACAAAAGATCTGCATATTGCATATTAAGGTTGCAAGTCAAAATTTTGTGTTCAAATGCCAAAATTGTGCATGCCTATTAAAGAATCAAAGATGGATATTTGAATCTAATCTTCAGTGCAAATTGAATCATGCCAAACATAGGTATCTAAATAAAATGAATTTCATTTTAGTGAGGGTTGATTAATATGACAACGAGCAAAAAAATTGAAAATTTTGCACATTGCATATTTCAGGTTGCATGCTAGAATTTGGTGTGCAAATATCGATATTATGCACTCCCATGAAAGTGTCACAGGTTTTTATTGCAATGTACTTTTCATTGCAACTTGAATCATGATAAATGAAGGTATGCACATAAAATGGCATACATTTTAGTGAGGGTTGTTCAGTATGAGAACAAGTGGAAAATTAGAAAATTGTACTTAGGACATGAGTTGAAAATTATAATTGACTCTTATTCCTCTTCAATTTGTGGGAGAAAATATTCATATAAAGGAGAATGACATAAGTAGAATCAGAAAATATCACACACTAGGCAAGTAATTCTCAGTTTATATTTATAAATAATATTATCATAATTTAGAAATTGAATTTGAAGTCATCATATTACTAGCTCCTCTACCTTTGTTAAAATCTAGCACAAATATTCTTTTGTTTATATGTTCTAGCATAAGATGTTTTGTCATTTTATAGTATCCCATAATGGACAATCCCAACAAAACATCAACCTAAGAAACATTGATAGGGAGTAAATTCCTAGTTTGGGATCGCATAACAGAGTCCTCAAATTCACTCCAATTGGAGGAAAAAGTGTTTCTATCCATGTTTCTTGGAATTCAATAATCACTCTTCAAATATGAATGTTTTGGAACATGATGTTAAGGTTTATCCCAATATTGAACATAATAAGAATGTAGTTCAACCTTCTATAAAACATGATCCAACAGTCACAACAACTCATCTAGATCTAGAACAAGTGATAACTATACATAGCAGTAGGGATTTGACTTAATGACTAAGAACAAAATTTTATAGATCCTAAGAAAGGGTCAAGAGGGCATGCCAAGAGAGTATTTAAGAGAGCAATTATGAAGTGAACTTGGAAAATGGTATTCTAGGAAACCAATTGAGAAGGTGGGTGAAGGTGACATCATAGTTGCAATGGGAACTACTTAAGTACCAATCATGTTAGAATTGATGATGTCATTGCACATTTATATGGATTTCTTGTAAAAAATCAATTGAGAAGGTGGGTGAAGGTGACATCGTAGTTGCAATGGGCACTACTTAAGTACCAAGCATGGTAGAATTGATAATGTCATTGCACATTTATATGGATTTCTTGTAAAAAAACATTCAATTGTTGTGGAATATATTTGAAATAATTTTATAAGAAAGAACATAGAGTTTGGTATTTATTGAATCAAGTATTAGGCATTGGTATGTCTAAAGTGCTTTGACAATCTTGAAGGGGGTTATTGCATCATCAATTTCTAATTAAATTAAATCTTAAAGTGAAGAAGTCAAGAAATTGAATATGGGTTGGAAAAGATAAGATGGTTTTACCTTTGGAGTCAAATTTAAAGAAGTGAAGGCATATGTTTCTTTTTTGGTTTAGATCATATGAGAAGAAGTTTAGTAAATTATTTAGGAAGTTGCTTCTAAAATTAATGATTTTCATCCCCGTTATGATCATGGTGGGCATTTATAAGTTCTATGAAATATTATTTGAGATTTTAAAAGATAAAGGTTTAATGTCTTGTATGAGCCTTGGAAAATGGGATGGAAAGAAGAATACAAACATGTTCTAGCCAATCCAACATATGAGGATAACTTAATGAAAGAACCAAAAATGTTCCATATAGGATGACATTGTGATCAATGATGTTAGGGTAATAAGTGTAAAGTTGTATGAGTGTCATCATCTTGTAGCCACATGAAAATTAGTATGTCATGGGCAAGTGTCACCGATGGGAAATAATTTTGCTGCATGGTGTAAATGTTCAAAGAAAGAGATACCCATGGTTACAAAGATACATTATATATAAGAAAGAGAAAGACTTTGTGTTGTTGTAGAGTGTCCCCAAAGTTACTTTTGGTAAGCTGATTTTTTGTTGATAAAGAGAAGTTTACTATTCTTTCATCCAATGATATCTTTGACTATTATACTTAGAAAATGAAAACATAATGGGAAATTATGGATTTGTAGAGATGCACTCAATTTCTCTAAAGTTAATTGTTTTTTTGTTGATAAAGAGAAGTTTACTATTCTCTCTTCTAATAGTATCTTTCACTATTATGCTTAAAAAATGATAACATAATGGGAAGGATTTCAAACACATGTATAAATCTAGTTGTAAGGATCCAATTTTGGGTTGGGGAGTGATTAGATGTTGATTCAACCTCGTTGATCAATAATAGAATTGGTGTCTATATCCAAGATCATTTTTTGTGATTATAACAATCACATTAATTTGTGATATAATTTGTGCTAAACTATAATTTTGTTTTTTTGTAAAGGAGGAGCATATATGTGTGTGTGTGTGTGTGTGTGTGTGTGTGTGTGTGTGTGTGTGTGCCCAAAAGAGACTGAGAATTTACATTAAAATGTTGCTATGGGGAAATTTCAATAAAAAATGGTTGATCCACAAAATTATACAATATATAGAAGCAAAGACAAAACCTTTCTAAAAATTTCACCTACTAAGATTTAGTACTCAAGTTTAATTACAACACAAAAACTAGAGATGCCACTATGAAATATATGTATTCCTACTTTCGAGATCCATTACATTTCAATTCCATCAAGAGAATAAGATGGTGAGAAAAAAGAGTAGATGGCATGAGAAAAAAGAGTAAATGGCATTGAATCTTCATTTCTTCTTTCACTTTAGCCTTTCCACCTCATTTTGACTCCCTTGAACAACCTTTCCATCTCCTTTTGACTCCTTTAACCAACCGTGGAATCCTTAAGATTATTACTTTCAACCTTTCTTTCTTACATTCTTATTCTCCGTCTCAACAAAATAAGAAATAATAATGGTTTAGATTTAATCCAGTTTTCCTTTCTTCCTATCTAATTGGTACTCTGGTTCACAAGATGATCTATTACCAAGACTCAATTGTCTTCTACCTCACATATTCAACATATTTGAGAGATAGAAAAATATCTTTCAACATATTTGAGAGATAGAAAAATATCTTGAAACGGTACCTACAAGATTATATGCTTGCTATGGACTATATCAATGTTATTGAGAAGGGAATCTTTGAGATTTCATTTATAATAAACCTCGTGTATATCAATGTTATTGAGAAGGGACTCTTTGAGAGTTCATTTATAATAAACCTCGTGTAGATTTTCTCATATTTATAAGATATGTTGTTTTGGGGTTGCTCATGTTTCTATTCATTTTCAGGGTGAAGAGTATGTGAGATGGAAATTAATATATTTGTTTTCTACCTCATATGATCAATGAACATAAGGATAATAAATTTCTTGAGATTGAGGATTTCCAAGAGATATTTTATCATCATTCTTACTTTTGTTTTTACCAAATATTTTATGTCAAGACTTAGATTATTTACAATGCCCTAAATAAGATCAATCAATCATCATTTTCATCCCAAGGATGAGATGAGGTTGTAGCATGTATTAGTGTGATGATCTTCAATTCTTTGAAGATCAACTTTTTGTTTGATCTTCATGGTCGACATGTTGAAATTTTCATGCTTATTGACTTTTGACAACCATGTTGGCAATTCAATCAACCACTCATTGATAGAGTGTTTGGTTTTAATTTTAGCAAGCAATTCTCCCATAACGATTAACACATTCACACTATCATTTTTCCTCATAAATTAACATATTTATAATAGATTCACCAAAATATAAAATATATAACATATGTATTCATTCATTCTTGACCTTCTCATCATTAATGTTGATTTTGTTAAGCATTTACCAAATCCTTATATTTATATTATTCATTTTATTTAATAATATTTTAATAATTTTACATATCAAAAATTATATTATTCATTTTATTTAATAATATTTTAATAATTTTACATATCAAAAATTGAATCAGAATCTGGAATGAAATAAACAAAGGGAAGCCGAAGTGGATTTGGTCACGTAATGTTTATTAAAAAATTAATTTATTATTTAACTTACTTACACCTAATACTGGTTGACAATTTCAATTGACATTGGACACCTTCTATAGTGTGCTCACCATCTTGGAGTGTGAACTATTTTGAACATGTTATGTGAAATAAAATAATAGAACAAGAGTATGTGAGAGTATTTTTCACTTTGAGAAATGAAGGTTCGTTCAAATTTGGGATTAGCTTGAAAATATTGGAGTTGCCTGCAATATTGGAAAATCAATTCATTATAAAGCATGAATCAATTCATTATAAATCATGAACATGAACAATGTTCATGAATCAATTTATTATAAACCATGAATATGAACAATTTCATACATGATTTTCATGTAATTTGATGTGATGAAAGATTGTGATGAAATTTAAAAGGTAAAATAAATTTTTAAAAATATATACATGCATCCGATGCATGTGTATGTGTATGAGTACACACTCACCTGTACACACAAATTCTTGAAATTGTGTTTTTTTTAATATATTTTCCACCCCATCTTCATATATGAGGGTGGGGTGGGGATATATTAGAGAAAACATAAAGGGATTGGTGGGGTGGGCGGATATATTAGAAAAAACATAAGGGGGTCCCTTATGTTTTCTCTAATATATCCGCCCACCCCACCAATCCCTTTATGTTTTCTCTAATATATCCCCACCCCACCCTCACATGAGGGTTAATTCATTATAAACCATGACCAATTTGATGTAACAATTTTATACATGATTTTTATGCAATTTGATGTGATGAAATTTAAATGGTAAAATAAATTTCTAAAGATACATACATGTATGCATGCATGCATATGTGTATGTGTATGAGTACACACTCACCTATACACATAAATTCTTGAGATTGTGTTTTTTCTAATATATTTCCGACCCCACTCTCATACCCCACCCTCAGTGGGGTGGGGGATATATTAGAGAAACATAAGAGGATATATTATGTTTTCTTTGATATATCCCCCCAGCCCACATGAGGGTGGGGTGGAGGGTCCCCTTATGTTTTCTCTAATATATCCCCCCATCCCACATGAGGGTGGGGTGGGGGGATATATTAGAGAAAACATAAAGGGGATATATATTATGTTTTCTCTAATATATCCCTCCACCCCACTCTCACCCACCCCACGCTCACATATATGAGGGGCGGGTGGGGGGGATATATTAGAGAAAACATAATATATCTTAGAGAAAACATAAGGGGATATATTATGTTTTCTCTAATATATCCCCCCACCCTACCAATTAGAGAAAACATAAGGGGATATATTAGATAAAACATAAGGGAATCCCCTTATGTTTTCTCT
>JASDQU010100643.1:74916-99014 GCA_032191745.1 Picea mariana | reverse complement strand
GGGGTGGGGGGATATATTAGAGAATTTACATAAGGGGATATATTATGTTTTCTCTAATATATACCCCCACCTGACCCTCACATATGTGAAGGTGGGATATATTATGTTTTCTCTAATATATTCCCCCACTCCTGAGAAAACATAAGGTGATATATTATGTTTTCTCTAATATATCGCCCCACCCCACCCTCACATATATGAGGGTGGGGTGGGATGGGGTGTGGGGATATAATAGAGAAAACATAATATGAGGGTGGGGTGGGGTGGGGTAGGGGATATATTAAAGAAAGCATAAGGGGATATTATGTTTTCTCTAATATATCCGCCCACCCCACCCTCATATATGTGAGGGTGGGGTGGGGCGATATATTAGAGAAAACATAATATCCCCTTATGCTTTCTCTAATATATCCCCTACCGCACCCCACCCCACTCCACCCCACCCTCATATTATGTTTTCTCTATAATATCCCCACACCCCATCCCACCCCACCCCACCCTCATATTATGTTTTCTCTATTATATCCCCACACCCCACCCCACTCCACCCCACCCTCATATAATATGTTTTCTCTAATATATCCTCGCACCCCACCCTCAATATGTTTTCTCTAATATATCTCCCAACCCACCCCACCCTCATATAGTATGTTTTCTCTAATATATCCCCAACCCACTCCACCCTCATAGTGTTTTTTTCCAAATTATTAAAGATCTACCAAATGAATAAATGTACAATTGATTGTTAAGGGTGTAGTGGTATTATAGAAAATTATAGACTCTACAATTACAAGGATATGTGGATGATGATGCGTTTTCATATTAATGACAAAATGTCTCTTATTAAAGAGACAATGGAACAATTCATTAAGCTTGTGATGAGAACATAAGGTATATTGGAAAATGAAGAATTTCTTAGAAGATAATTTCAAATTGAATATGAGGAAAGTCTCTTTAAAATTGGTATGGGTACTACTAAGTTGGCATATCATTTCTTTGATCATGTTGTCACTTCATATCAAGTGAAAAAACTATTTAAATCATCGGTAAGGTTTTTTTGAGAAACCATTGTATGCGCAAACACGTGTAAGTCAATTATATTTATAAATGTCATTTTTATTTTTTATTTGATAATTTCAAACAAAATGAAATTCTTTTTTTTTCCATTTCCTACTCATAGAATGATATTGTACCTTGATAAACGTTGGTGAGCTAATTTTCCAATGAGGTTTATAATGAATCACATCATTATAGAAATCTTGTGATAGGGGAAAAGGGATAAACCATTGACCATAATCCTTCTTTCACCATTTATTGGAACTAACAAAGACCAAGTCTTCATCCATATACTGGTGAGTCATTTATTATGAATGTTGTTATTTTTAATGCAATTCAATGTAGTACTTAATAATGGTGTTGTATACATGTTCTACCAAATGGTTTTTTTGGCAGCGATATAAATTTGTACAAGCTCACTATTTTTTGTTATTTAAAATTCATTTCTAAATGCAGAAATGAATTGAGCATGCTGAAAAACCCTTGAGCACTCGGATTATAAAGAAATAATCACTCAAATATACAAATCTAATCATTTCTGACCATTTTTGAAAAATGTCCCCATTAAATATCGCCAAAAAAAAATGATTTCCTAAAACATTTAGAATATAACCTTAATAATAACATCATTTTTTAATTTTAATACATTTAATTAATAATATAAATTTAATCTTTTTAAATTGAATATAGTCTTACAATTACAATTTCAATGAAGGAAGTTCTTGTTAAAAAAAAACCATCTAAATTGGCAAAGCAAGCAAAGGAAAAGAAGTGTTGCTACAAGAAGTAACAGACAAAGTAAAAATAATAAAGGTGATAACCAAGTTTCAACAATTAATATTCAAAAAAATTATGGAAACTTACACATGTCTTCCGCACCATAATATGTCAAAGGGTTCTCTTCAACACCATAATAATAATTAAGATGTTGGTAACCGCTGTCTCCACCGTACATCCGAACATGTCCTATGTTTGGGTTTTAAGTCACAACAAATAGTTTAGAAAGGTATTTATTTTTCAAACAAAATATCTCTTTAACAGATTTAGACACTTGATTTAGTTTTATTGCTCAAAATTGAGTGACACGTTTTTATTTTGAAGAAAGAGTTATTTATTAAAAACAATCGAGGAAATAAATTAAAAAAAATAAAGTTAAGCTTGTGCATTAAACAAAGTGATAATTAGGATATATGATGTTAGAAGCAATGTTCTTAATGACATTGAGACATATATGATTTTTTAGGAAGAAACATATGTTCTTAACCATTAGTCTCAAATAATTTGGTTCTATATTAATGTGTTTCTTTTGTAAACCTAGAAAAAATTGATTTTATACATGTTGCATAATATACCCGTGAAAATAGATTTTATATATGTATATTTTATACATATATTTTGATCTTTAACCTTCTTGACATTTTTCTAAATTCTTTCACTTTAACTCATAAAAAAATTATTGATCACATATTTACCTATTTATTATTCACCTTTGTTAGTGATTGGGGTGCCCTCCTTCCTTCTTACCATACATAATAAAAAAAAAAAAAAAAAAAAAAAAAAAAAAATTGTTAATTTTTCATATATCAACACAACTTTAATGTATAAACATATAAAAAAATACATATATAAAATCTATTTCCACTATAGAAGTATATTATTCAACATGTATAAAAACAACACTTTCTAGGTTTAAAAAAAAAACCTTAAAAGTGTTGTTTTTATATTTGTTGAATAATACACCCTTACTATGAAAACAACACTTTCTAAGTTTAAAAAAAAAAAAAACCTTAAAAATGTTGTTTTTATACTTGTTGAATAATACACCCTTACTATGAAAACAACACTTTCTAAGTTTACAAAAAAAACCTTAAAAGTGTTGTTTTTATACTTGTTGAATAATACACCCTTACTATGGTAACAACACTTTCTAGGTTTACAAAAGAAACCTTAAAAGTAAAGTGTTGTTTTTATACTTATTGAATAATACACCCTTACTATGGAAATAGGATTTATACATGTATTTTGACCTTTTACTTTTTGAAATTTTTCTTAATTTCTTTAAACTTATAAAGTTGAAAAAAAATTGTTAATCACATATTTACTTATCTGTTGTTCTCATTAGGTTGCATTAAACAAAGTGGCAATTAAAATTGTTAATCACATATTTATTTATTTGTTGTTCTGATTACGTTACATTAAACATTGTTGTTCTGATTAGGTTACATTAAACAAAGTGACAATTAAGACAATTAATGTTAAAACCTATGTTCGTAGTGATGTTGAGATATATATTTGTCCCAATAGTACAATTCAGATGGGATATACTTGGAATCCAGGGAATGAGAAGTGTGTGAAGATATAGACGGACAGCATAAACGGTAGACCAGCCCTTAACAACAAAGAGGAAATGCTCCCGAAGAGAAGAACAATCTCCACTTTATATGTCATTTCTAATCGGGATCCCTGAGAAATCCCCACCAACTTATTTAAACAATCTAATTGTTGCAGGAGCTTGCCGGCTATGCCCCATTGCAAAAACATCAGGTAGATCGGAGAGGATGGTATAGGGATATGCAAAATTCTCTGTGCAAGAAGGTTACAACAAACTTTTCAAACCCAACATTAACTCCCAAAAATCCTCTTTACGGAAGAAGATATGGAACAGCAATGGATTACCTAAGATAGACCTTTTCAGGTGGACTTTGGTGCATGGTAAGATCCTTATAGCTGAAAACTTAAAGAGGAGAGGCATTGCAGGTCCAACGAGATGTGTGTTGTGCCTTAATCAGAAAGAATTTGTTGAATGCCTAGAAAACATTCAACAAATTTCTCTCATCAAAATAAGGGTCTGGAAGAATTTCTCTCATCTTGGTGGAAGAATCTCTCATCAAGATAAGGGTCTGGAAAACATCGAAGTTGAATGCCTGAGACAATCTCTATTCAATCCAGTGGTTCATCCCCATCCTCCCATGAAGGCCCTCATCCATATTGGCAGATCAGAAAAGAGCTAGCAGAATCCTCGGAGTGGAAGCTCAATCAAAATCGTCCTGCTCTCTTCTTTGATAGCACATTTAAGAAAAACCCAGGGGCGATAGGAGCAGGTGGGACTCTCTTTGATCCCAGGGGGAATGAACTGCTTATTATGTTTAGGGTTTTGAGTAGGTCTAATAATTTAGTAGAGAGGGTTTTGAGTAGGTCTAATAATTTAGTAGAGAGGGTTTTGAGTAGGTCTAATAATTTAGTAGAGGATTATTCCTCTTGGTGCGGTCTGCACATAGCCAAAATACAAGGGATCAAATCCAAAATGCAAGGGATCAAATCATTGATGGTTTTCAGAGATTCTATGCTCATTATGGCATCAGATTCAATACCAATCTAGGGGTATCAATTAAAAAAATGTGGTGACTCAAATGCAATAGATCAAGTCATTAATGATTTTCTGAGATTCTATGCTCATTATCGGAGCCATCATATTCAATAATAATCTAGGGGCATCAATTAAAAAAAATGTGGTGACTCAAATCAAAACTCTTGCTTATCAATTTGATTGTATATCTTTCTAAAGGAGGTCCCTAAATGAAAAGGTAGATGTGTGGGCTAAGCTTGTGGCCACATTTTATCAAAGGTATTTGGAGCAAAATGGGGAGCATTCTTACCTTCCCTTTCTTTAATCAATTAATGACAAGTCTAATCAAAGTGGACAGTTGGGCGGTCGTTGGACAAATGGCAAATTGGAGAATTCATCCAAGTATATACTCAAATCTTAGTACAAGGCAAGGAGGCCGAGGCAGAAATTGGCATGCAAATCCCCATGGAAATTGAAGGAGTCAGTGAGTGAGCCACAAATGAGCCGAAAAATCAGAGTAGTGCCAAAGGTTAAAATGTTTGGATGTATTTTCGCTTTATATGTTTATTAGGATAGCCTGTGCGGAAATAAACTTGTAAAAATGTCCGGAATGATAGGCCAATAGGCCCAATTTTGTGTGAAGTACTACAAAAATCTATATAGTACTCAAGACTGACTAGGCCCAATTTTGTGTGAAATACTACACAAATCTATGTAGAACTCAAGACTGACTAGGCCCAATTTTGTGTGAAGTACTACACAAATCTATGTAGTACTCAAGACTGACTAGGCCTAATTTTGTGTGAAGTACTACACAAATCTATGTAGTACTCAAGACTGACTAGGCCCAATTTTGTGTGAAGTACTACACAAATCTATGCAGTACTCAAGACTGACTAGGCCCAATTTTGTGTGAAGTACTACACAGATCTATGTAGTACTCAACGTTGACTGAAGAAAATTTGTAATTGTTATTGCCTTAGCACAACCTGCTATCTTTATATATAATGAAAAAAATCTTTAGTTTGGGTTAAAAAAAAACTGTCTCAATAGTACAATATAGGTTAAATAGGATCTTGTAGTGTAATTGGAAGCATGTCTCATTTTAATGGAGTAGATGCGGGTTCAAATCCTCCTTTAATTGCATTTCCATTTGGGTGTTGACTTTAATGCATATCTATACAATTATGTATGTTGTTTCTTGTATTTTGTAGTTATGTTATGTCTTGTGCATTCCTAATGTTCATTGTAGTTTTTGAGGTGTGTGTATGTGTGTGTCTCTATATTTGTATGTAGGTTTTTAGTTGGAGATTTAGTCATGACTATTGCAAACTTGTTGTGTCAACTCTTGCTGAGTGGATGAAGATGGTGAAGAGATCATTTAGAAGAAAAGTGTGATAAACTTTCAACGACACTCATTTCCCCAAATGGCACTGAGAAGTAGTCTCAAGAGCTTAGGATGGTTATTGAGAAAATATTCTGTCCAAAATGATAGAGTTTATTTTGTTTATACAAACCATACCAAGGAACCACATGTATACTATGTATCCTAGCCATATCATAGGTAATTCTAGGAAAAAATCCCCTTTGACCCATGATGTGGATCATGTGTGACAAGGTACAAAATATTCCATATTTCACATTTTGCACATAATCTAAGAAAACTAAGGCCTATCCAATCATTTAAGACCAAATAAAGGGTACAAAACTTGAGGCTTGATCAAGTCTCTTGGGAGATGCCCCAAGTTGATATCCCAAAAGGTCTAGCAAATCCAAACATATGAGATAGTCTCAAGATAGATATGTAAAACGTGATGAGGAACCTATCATAACACTAGAAATTACATGCGGATAGACCACACTCACACATCTAAACTATGACATGGAAAGTTAAGGAAACAAAATCCAACAAAAATGGGTATGGGTTACTAGATGTAGTCTATAATACTTTATAAACGTTAGTGAATTTTATATATAGTCTATGATAATTTATAAACATGCATTTCTAAATTTTATAGAAGTGAGCATTGATTTTATTAGACTATAATATAATAGAAATCAATCCAAATATCCTTAAACTTGTGATTTTATGTGAGCACACATACTCAATAGTTGTTATTAGTGAATTGTGTTGAAATTAGGAAAACCACATAATTGGATGTGGTCAATAAAACTTTATTAGAACTTAATTATAGAGATTGATTCACTTGTTGATCTTTATTGAACTTATGAATAGATATGACCATGGCATAGGGCGTACGAGTTAAAATAGTTAATAAATTCAAAGAGAGAGTGGATGAATGAAAGGATGGATATCAAGTATATTAAATGAACTACAAACAATAGAAGTCTACGATTTCGTATTTCGACAGTTAAATTTCAACTCTGAAGATATATATGAAGTGGTTTTCATAAGAACACTCTTTATGAAGGCATGAGAGAAAAACTCAGCCAATAGGGCTTATATATTTTGCAAAATCTACAGACTTTGGTCGAGACATATTATGCCAACATGGATGGAAGGTCATTTGGGATCTAGGGTTGGAGGTAGAGGAGACCAACCAATGGAACACATTGATAGGAAAGTTAGTGAAAATTTTCATACATCTTAAAGAATAAGATAATTCATATGTTGGCACTGTTAAAATAACCTCATGTATATGACTTGTCTACCACCAAAAGATTTTATATTCTTAGGGTCTTTTGAACAATAGTCTATTTTAAGTCTCGATATATGTATGTATGTTTGTATACATACATACATGTATCTATATGTATATGTATGTATACATATATATGTACACACAAACACACACCAGGACTTCAAACAAGCTATTGTTCGAAAGACCCTAAGAATATCAAATCCTATGGTGATAAACAAGTCATATACATGGGGTTATTTTAATAGTGCTAACCAAGGCATTTTAGGTCCATGTGGTGTTAGAGGTATATTGTATTTGCTCAATGGGTCAAGCTTTTCATTCAAGATATCCATAGGTTGTAGAACCAATTACTGGGCTGAAATGCATGTAATTTTAAACCTTCTAAAATTAACCTCTGTAAAAAAAAATTAAACAATTACAAGTTATAGGTGACTTCGAGTTGATTACTGGTTACTAAATGGATTGAAGGGAAGGGACTTTTAAACTTGAAACACTCACTCTTAGGCCCTCATTGGACCAAATACTCAATGCTACTAAGTTTTTAAGGTATTCAATCATGTCTCTCAACAACACAATTATGGAGCTTATGGTGTATCAAAAGAAACAATCTAAGATTAAATGGGTATTCTACAGGTGGAAGAGACTCGAGCGAGGGAATGATCTCTTACAAATCCCTTACTGATGGAAACGTACTTATTCATGAGCTATTTCTTTCTTTCTTTTATTTATTTCTTGTGTTTAGATATGAAAGAAGGTGGCATTTTTTTTTTTTACATATGTTGAATCCTCTTCAAAAATTCTTTTATTTATGTCTTGTGTTTAGATATGAATCTGAAAGAAGGTGGCATTTTTTTTAACATCTGTTGATGTATTCGAGGATAAAAGATCCTCTTCTTATTTTTGTCAAATGATGTAAGGCTTAAGTCGATCTTTGATCTGAAGTTTTTAGAGATAGTTCATATTTGATAGGTAGACCGTGTGAATTGTTAAGTGGACACAAGTTTTGTTTATTGTGTTTTGACACGTGTTGAATGTAACTTTGTTTTTCATCACAATAATATAAAGTTACGAATTCTTCCTTAAAAAAAAGAAGATGAAGTGGTTTTCAAATATAATGTCAAGGCCATGAAATTGCTTTTCTTTTGGGAAGAGTGTTCTGTGGATGTCAATTCGATGGTCGGAGACTTGCAAATGACAAGGAGTAATGTTGAACTTTAGGAAGACCCCGAAGGTGAAAAAGAAGGAGATGGCCACTAAAATTTGTGATAGACAAGTCGTTGTTCCAAGGAATGGATTCAAAATGTAAAATGTATTCCTAGGTTTGTATTGTTTTGGAAAAATATGTCTTATATTTATATACAAATATTTATAATTAATTTTCAAAAAGTGAAAGATATATATAATAAGTTTCATAACATCTTCCGAAGAGAAACTAAAGTAGAAATAAAGAAGAGTACTTTGTGTGATTCATGTTGATTTTTCTATATGATAGATTAAGTATGTAGTTCATTTCAATTTGCATTTGTTTTAACCATAAACAAGAATGTTGCAGCAACCAAGATCACAAGAAGAAACATCATGCACAAGAACGCAAGAAGTATCCTGGGAAACCCTTCTCAACAAGGGAAGAAAACCCAGCCAAATCCTTTGCTATATTCTTCAAGAGAAAGACCTAGCACACAAGAGGGTTCTCAAACCCTAGAACTCTAGCGCCCAAGAAAGGTGTGCACCTTTTACCAAAGAAGTGTACTTGCTGAAATTTCCAAACTCACAAGAAGGATATGATTCCACAATAGGGAATTTCCCTTTACTTATATTAGACTTATCCTATCAACCAAAGTGTCTATTGGCTCAACAGGGCCGACCTCACTAAGTCATATTATTATTAGTATTATTAACCATATTAATTATCTTTTACATTTATTACTAATCACATTAAGGTGGGGTCGACCTGTACCCTTTACATAACAATTAGGGTTACAGGCAGGTCTTACTCTTGAACAACATATAGCAAAGGATCTAATACACCCACTAGTGCTCATCCACTAGGGGCACATCCATAGGGATGTCATAGCTCTGGCTCACTGCATTACATAAAAGAACCAGATCTACACGCGTTCACCTATGCTCATCCACAGGCACGTCCACTCTACAGATCTTCTTTCACACTACCTCACACAGGAGAATCATCTGGAGTTTTCTCGTCAACTCTGTTGCTTAGAGGAGGCTAACACATCATCTTCATTTATGTTATCATGATTATGCACCCATCACTTTGGGATTTCACACGTTCACCTTGTGCTCAGCCACAGGCACGTCCAACTCATCAGATCGCTTTTCCCACTGGATAATCATATGGAGTTCTTCTCACTCTCTGAATGGAGGAGGTTATCTCTATGTTCCTATCTCTGTCTCAGGAAGGAACCACGTACCCTTCTTAGGGGCTTTCTCTTGGGTTTGTAAGTTGAGAGAAAGACTTCACATAGCTGTAATGATCCACACCTCACATGTTTGTAAGCTGAAGAATGTCTCACATAAATGCATTCATCAACACTCCCTCACAGCTAGGGAGACATTATTTAACATACCAAGTCTCACACGGATGTATTTTAAATTATGTCTTGGCTGGAGTTATCGACACTCCCTCTCAACTAGGGAGACATTCTTCACGAAGTTAAATTGGTGAAGATATCTGCAATATGCTTATTATTATTACTATTATTATTATTATTATTATTATTAAAAATATTAACCATATTAATTATATTTTAAATTTATTATTAATCACATTAAGGTGGGGTTGACATGTACCCTTTACATAACAATTAGGGTTACAGGCAGGTCTGACTCTTGAACAACTTATAAAAAAGGATCTAATACACCCACTAGTGCTCATCCACTAGGGGCACATCCATAGGGATGTCATAGTTCTGGCTCACTGCATTACACAGAAGAACCAGATCTGCACACGTTCACCTGTGCTCATCCACAGGCACGCCCACTCTACAAATCTTCTTTCCCACTGCCTCTCACAGGAGAATCATCTGGAGTTTTATCGTCAACTCTGCTGCTCAAAGGAGGCTAACACATCATCTTCATTTATGTTCTCATGATGATGCACCCAGCACTTTGGGATTTCACACGTTCACCTTGTGCTCAACCACAGGCACGTCCAACTCATCAGATCACCTTTCCCATTGGATAATCATCTGGAGTTCTTCTCACTCTCTGAATGGAGGAGGTTATATCTACATTCCTAGCTCTGTCTTAGGTAGGAACCATGTACCCTTCTTCGGGGCTTTCTCTCAGGTTTGTAAGTTGAGAGAAAGACTTCACATAACTGCAATGATCCACACCTCACATGTTTGTAAGCTGGAGAATGTCTCACATAGTTGCATTCATCAAAAATTCAAAGTTTGGGCATATTATGATTAACAAAGCTCCATTTACCAATAGTTAATGGCAAACCTCATTATTCCACATTGAACTGAAAGTAGACAAAGAGATAACCCCATGATCGAAAACAAATTTACACTTGAGTTTCCACAAAAAAAATAACACATTTATCCTCATGCATTGAAAAATCCTAAAAAATGCATCATGAACAAGAGTGTGGCCATCCCCAAACAGTGTTGATCACCAATGGACCCTACCCTAAAAGAAGCATTGGGTGACAATCCTCAAAATAACTCCAACTATGCCTAGCTAATTGAAATTCCTAGAATGCCTAATAGCCTTCAAGCGCTAACAAATAGGACATAGGCCATCTAACAGACCTAGTCTTGGCCAACCTAGCCTTAGATGGAATCCCATTGTAAATGAGAAGCCAAACAAACACCCTTAGCTTATAGGAAAGTTGTGTAGTCCAAACACTATGCATGCACCTCACCCAATGCTCCTCTAGATCCTCAGATACCCAATGAGTCTTAAGAACTAGAGAAATATGACGTCTTGGATAAAGAACTTAATACAAATGGAAGGGGTCATACTGTAATAAAAAATGACCAAAACTCCACCCCCAATACCTCCAAAAAGGATTAGGAATTACGATGCTCATTAGAAATAAATCAAACTGAGGAATGAGAGTGTGCAACTCCATGATCGAGAGATGATCAATGGAAAGAATCCCATACTCCTTAGCAAGAGGCCTCCACTACTTCCAAAATCACTTTTCGGGATACCATAAGTCATGCAAGAATAAGATGCCTTTCATATAAGTCTATGTGCCTAAAGCATGACATATTTTCAATACAGTCCCCCTACTCCCTCCAACTTCAAACTAGTTGGCAAGTTAAATCCCAACCAGCTTGACTACCCTCCAACTACCACCAAACAAAACTTGCTACAACTGGCATGTGTTGACTTAGATGAGTTGAGTGGTAGTTGGCAGGAAAACCGATTTCTCTTTTGGTTGTCCACTTGCCTCTTGTCGCTTTCCTATGTGAGGCGTGTTCCCTGACTGCCGGTTGTATTGTTTATTATTGTGCTAGCAGCCTTTGTACTAGGAGTTGAAGCAATGACATCGTACTCAGAATTGCAACAACGGTGTCCTTGGAATTGTAGCAACGGTGTCGTACTTGGAGTTGCAACAACGAAGAGTGCAACTAGAGTTGCAACAGTTGTATTATTCTCGGAGTCGCAGCAACGAAGAGGAATTGTAGCCACTGTAAGGAGTTGCAACTATTGTAAGGAGTTGCAACTACTGTAAGGAGTTGCAGTGACTATAAGGAGTTGCATTGTAAGGCAACCACTGTAATTGCTCTGTATACCAATGTCAATGCATGAGAGTGACAAGTTCCTTAAGAAATATGTAAGAATAACATAAAAATGGCATATGGGAAAAGATTCATATCTTGATGAAAAGTGCAACATAACTAGACAAGGAAGGTGTCAAAAAGGAAATGATTAGTGGAAAAAGGTACTAGATGGGTGTTAAAAGTATGCCAATTTAGGTGCCTGTCACCTTGTTTTTTCTCTGGCACTTGAAATTTGTGGGATAGGAATGAGAGAGTGTGAAGATGAATTTTTTCATGAGGATGGTCACATAGAGGGAATGCATAATCAGCCTTGGGGAAGGTGCTATGAGAAAAGAAGACCAACCTTAAGTCATAAACATGAGGGTTATTTTTGTCATTTGATCGTGGATAACAAGGAAGTTCAACTATACCCGCGGTTAGAGCCACCTTTTCCACATTATTACATTAGCTTTGTATGGCGTTGGGTTGGGAAGAATTGTGACACAAACATTCAGTTGAACTTAGGTTTCAAGTTTGTACTTCAAGATCTCCATCCTACCTTGAACCTTGAAGACTTATCCTCTATCACCAATAATTCCTTGATCCAATTTTCTCCCCAACACATGGACAGGATTTCCCATGATGAATATCTTATTAGATGGTTGTATTGGATTTGTGATTTCACTAAACACATTTTTGCTAGCCACCCTTGCATAACTAAGCATGAATAATCTCTTTGAGCAGTAGTGTAGGATGCATGTTTGTTTTCGATGCAATGTTTGTTTGCCTTTCTTTGTGTGTTTATTTTCATGCATTGCTTGATTGACTACTTAATGCATTTGATTTGCCTTAGAATAATTTCTTACATATTTTCTCATGCTTTGTTTTCATGCTAAGACTTGGCGAAAAAAATTGATTTCTGCAAAGTATTAGTTTCTCACCAAGGTGGTAGATTTTCCCTTACTTATGCCTTTGTCCAGTTAGGTGATGTGTAGATCACAAGCCTACGAGATATTTTGAAGTTATCATACACTCTATCATTAGAGTTCTTGTCCCCGAGTAGGACCCAAATGTTACCCCCCAAGGGGTGACAACTTAAGAGATACCCTCATAGGATGTCATGTTGTTGTTTTGCATGAGTTATCTTGCTCATCTTCTCCATACTCAGACAATTATTCTCATTATCTCTATCAAATGCGTGATTTTTATATCTTAATTGTGGTATATATCATCCTCCTCCCTCATTCCTTAGATGAAAGATGCACTATGAATGGTACAATGTGATTTCACTATGGTCTATCTTGACATTCCATGTATTGGTAGTTCATTTGGATGTGACGTTATAACTTTATGACTAGTCATGAAAGTGGTAAACATGAAAATGAAATCCACTGGCACTTCATAACATGCATAGTTTTATTATTTTCCTCGTCGTACATTAGGGGACTATATTTTTCCTTTAGAAGTGTTGTCATTTCTCGGGTCAATTTGTACTACTATATAACTAGCTAAGGTAGTGTTTTCCGTGTCCTAACCATGCTAGAAACTTTCCACTTTCCTTGTTTCACTTCATTCCATCCATAAAAAAATCTATCATGATCATGTATGACTTATCAAAAGTTAAAAGAAAGGTCTAATGAAAAAATCTTGAACTAAAATGAAATCCAATAGCACTTCATAACATGCATAGTTTATTATTTGCTTTGTAGTACATTAGGGGACCATATTTTTCCTTTAGAAGTGTTGTCATTTATTGGGTCAATTTGTACTACTATGTAACTAGTCAAGGTAACATTTTCCACATCCTAACCATGCTAGACACTTTCCACTTTCCTTGCTTCACTTCATTCCATCCATAAAAAAGTTATCCTGATCATGTAAGACTTATCACTCATCATTTAAAACCATCACCATAACCATGAAAAATGTATAGATACTCTAGAAATTTTTAAGGCAAGTTTTCTCATTAATCTACAATAATGAAAATGAGAGAGGCCTCTTCCTTTTTATAGCTAAGGAGCCTCCTTAATACAATGAGTAATACAATGGGCTATCTCAAAACTATGAGAAAAAACCATTGGCCCAAGTCAAAACCATCGACAAAATACAATAAATGGGACATAGTATCCCTCAAACCCTCCAATACTTGAGTGCCCCTCTCAAAATGGTCAAAATACATCAATAAAGGGCCACATGTGTGGATTAAAGGGTCTAGATGATGGTTTTAAATGATGAGTGATAATGCACATTGATTTGATTACTTCAGCATTTGCATGATTCTAATTTGAGAAATATAACACTTCATGTTTCTAAGCACTTTGAATGAGCATTCTTGTCTAAGTCGAACATTTCCAAGCTCATTCATAATTAATATTTTGGTATTTTCTTCACTCATACATAGATGTGTTTTACCCTTGAGAGAATATAGTGTTGATTTTGCCAAACCCTTAATCAAATCGAGTCTTGAAGCTCCCCTTCTCAACACAACGAACAAACTTAATTTGACCCTTAGGAATACCCGCCTTAGGTTAGGAACCCTAACCTTAAAGTGAAGAGGCAAGGCCACTGAGGTGACAGTGGATGGCTTGCCTAATAGTTGCCTTAAGCTCTCCTACTCAAAGCGAGATTTTCCCTTAGCAAGAGTTTGAGCAATAACAGAAAGTGTTCACCATGGCCACACATTATGGTCCAAACCCCAAGCTATCCAACATCTAAGAGAAGAAAGACCAATCAAACTAGTTGTAAGCCTTGTTGAAGTCAATCTTCAACATAAGACACGGTTGACCAATCTCCAAAGCCCACTCCATTGCTTCCCAAGCTAATTCCCATAGTATCAAAAATGAATCCCCCCTGAATAAAGCTAATCTACTCTAGTCACATCACATGCCTAGAAACCAATTCCAATCAAACTAGTTGTAGGCCTTGTTGAAGTCAATCTTCAACATAAGACACTATTGACAAATCTCCAAAGCCCGCTCCATAGCTTCCCAAGCTAATTCCCATAGTATCAAAAATGAATCCCCCCCTTAACAAAGCCAATCTACTCTAGTCACATCACGTGCCTAGAAACTAATTCGATCCTCAAAGCCAAAGCATTAACAATTATTTTGTAAGCGATTATGAGCAAGGTGATCAACCACCCACCCTTAATGGTATCTCTCATTGCATTCTTAAGGATGAGCTTGACCAACCCCTAATTAAGAAACTCAAAAAGGTGATTAAAGGTGATGCTTTTGAGGCTAGACAATAAAAGACGTTACCAATGGAGTTCCATATGGTATTGTAAAACTCACAAGCTAGTCCATTGAGCCTAAGGGACTTCCATTCTACATAAAAGTCAAGGTGGCAAAAAGATCATCCCTCTAAAAGTATTAATCTAATATGTCCTTGTAACCACTAGACTTTTCAAGGGACAAAACTCTACAAAAAGCATCACAAGTAACAAGAACATCACCCCTTATATCATAAGGAGTGAAAATAGACTAGAAATGAGAGATAAACATACAACATAGTTACCAACTTAATGAGTACCTTCCAAAGTCCTTATTTTTTGAAGGTCACATTTAATGGCTAATTTTACCTTCATTTCAAAAAGTGGTGCTACCGATAGCACCCTTTTTTGAAATCAAAATTACCACATTTTGCAACCATGGCCTAACAACCCCCACTTTAAATCAACCCCCACATCAAAAAAGTGGTGCTAACAACAACACCATTTTCTATCTTTAAGATTAAAACTACAACTTATTTGAAACCAATGGACTCGACAACCAATACCATTGCAAACCAAAACCTGAAAATCAACCCCTTAATCAAAAAGTGAAACCAATGGCCTTGACAACCTACACCTTTGGAACAAAAACCTTAAGACCAACCCTCCAATCAAAAAGGGACACTATAATTAGCACCCTTTTTTTAGCTTAAAATTGTAACATTTAAAAAACCATGGCCTAAAAGCCCAATGTCATTGCAAAAAATATCACAAAAAATAAAATAAATAAATAAAAAGGAGAAAAACACCAAATTTAATTAAAAAAAAAAAAATCTTTGTAATTTAAAAATAAATAAATAATGATAATAAACATTTTAAAAAAAAAAAAGACAAAAAAATTTAAATACGAAAATACAAAAACTAAAAAATACAATAAAAACAATTTAAAAAATAAAAACTATATACAATTTAAAAAAAAAAACACAAATTTAAAAACAATTTTTTTAAACAACTAATTAAAAAAATCTTAAACAAAAACTAATTAAAAAAATCCAAACAATTTTAAAGACAATTGACAAGGGGTACTCCACCAAAGTTGAAGGTATCTTATCAAACACTTTCAATAGTTATCAAAATAACTTCAATTAGAGTATTATTGTTAGCATTCATAATAACTTTGTATTTAACATGTACATCAATTGAATGTGAAATGAAGTAGATTATCAAGACACATTTTCAATGGTTGCCAAAATAACCTCAATTAGAGTATTGTTAATATTTATAGCAGTTTTGAACTTGCACATGTATCAACTAAATATGAAAATTACATTCTTAAATTGTTGGTCAAAGGAAACAATTTACATCAAACATCCTTCCTATAGGTTAAGTACAACAAGACAAGACACTTGGTATACACATTGCTAAAGGCCTTCCAACAATCTTCTCGTGCATGATATCCAGTTACAATGGATTTCTCTATAAAAATAGTTATACATGATAATGTTTGATTCAAATATAATCATAAAACACCAACAATCTTCTAGTGCATGATATCCAGTTACAATGGATTTCTTTATGAAAATAGTTATACATGACAATGTTTGATTCAAATTGTAATTTAATCCTTCTACATCGATGATACAACTGTTATGCGAATGAATGGAAGACATTAGACCTTTTTAATTTATGTTCATAATAGAATTTGAAATTTATCGTGTATCCAAGTACCAAAGAAAAAAGCTGTTATGCGAATGAATGGAAGACATTAGAACTTTTTAATTTATATTCATAATAGAATTTGAAATTTATCGTGTATCCAAGTACCAAAGAAAAAAGCAAAGGCAGATGTTTGATTCAAATATAATTATCAAGCATATTGATGAGCAAATTGTAATTTAATCCTTCTACATCAATGATACAACTGTTATGCGAATGAATGGAAGACATTAGACCTTTTTAATTTATATTCATAATAGAATTTGAAATTTATCGTGTATCCAAGTACCAAAGAAAAAAGCAAAGGCAGCAAATGTATATTATCACAATGAAATCAATAACATGAAGGTCTTATAACAATGCAGTTTAGAATCCAATGAATACAATGTTTTTTATAAAACCTAATACAATGTTGGACTGCACCGTTACATTGGAATTTAAATAAATTTTAGATTTTTTCAAAAATAAGCAATTCGAGAAACAAATTTAAGGTGTCATTTCATAGGCTTATCTCTTTCAAGTGGAGAGAAGCACAATGTGTAATAACTTGACAAGTCAATACCAAATGAATTGCAACTACTCGACAAAAACACCACCCATAGATAAGTTCCAATTTTGCAAAAATGAATTGCAAATGCTTGACAAAAACACTACCCATAGATAAATTCCAATTTTGCAAAACTATCTTCAATTGCATGCAGTTTGATACCAATTAACATTTGTAATAATTTGGCCAAGTGGAAGTGTGTAAAGAGTAGACAGCCACAGTGCTTACATGTCCCTTGGATATGAATACAAACATGTTTGCTAACAATTGAAATTAAACAATTTGTAAACCAAAACATCCTGACATTCTTTATGTGATTTTCCATGTATATAACACAGAAATTGGAAAGAACAATACATTCTCCTGTTAACTCTGTTGTGCATACTTTCTTATTTCATTTTTACCATTTTCTATGTTTTATTGGTTTCTCTTAAGAATCGGGAGACCACCAGGCCCACTTGGCCATCAACAACCTATTTTAACTATCAGTCATTCAATGCAACAGTTCACAGCGATTGATCTGTATCGTTTGTTGTTGCATTTTTCTAAATTTTCTATACGGGCTGTATAAGCTGTAAGATCTACAAATGTGTAGATAAAAAGATTTATACGTGAGTAAATTTGCCAAACTTTTTTCAGTCCAAACGTATTTCTCATGTTTGGCACCCTTACATTTCACCAAGAAGATTAATGCTAAATTGGATTCCAAATGAATTTCTCAAGTTCGAAATCCTTTAAATTTCACCAAGAAAATTGATGCTTAATAGGATTTTAAATATAATTTTATAACTAAGCGTTCCAGAACAAAATATATAAATCGATATAGAACACAACTGTGCTACCATAAGCACTTTAAAAATCAAATTGATATTGATCCTTGTAACTGACATACACTGCTTCAACATTGAACTTCTTGACGGGAAAATTAACATGCAAAGAGCTACAAATTGTAGCTATTAGCATAAAACCCGGTAAAATCTACATCTTATTGGCCTCAAAGGGGATGGGA
The DNA here is from genome assembly GCA_032191745.1 of Picea mariana. NCBI lineage: Eukaryota > Viridiplantae > Streptophyta > Pinopsida > Pinales > Pinaceae > Picea > Picea mariana. Next base: position 80,730 of record JASDQU010100643.1, on the reverse strand, counting down.
GGAAGTATACCAGGCATCTGCAAAGCACTCTATGATGGAATGCATATGCTTCAACCTCCATTATAGATAGCCAGGTCTGCTTCCTTCATCATAGTTCAAGAAGGCAACCTAGCTATTAAAAATCAGAGAAAAATTCCAATGGTATGGTTGCTGGAGGTACCATTGTTGATACACACTTGAACTGCAACAAAGGGCACTATGTTAGCTGGAGATATGTTTGGGTCAGGGTGGCACTTGCAACTTCAATGTTGAATGTCAAGTACCAATCTCAACTCATAGAATGAAAAATGCAATATTTGGAAACTCTGAAAATTAATCACCTTATGCTGGCCATATTTCTCACGAATTGCAGGTAGGCCACACCCCTGTCTGTTACATTGAAGATCATGCAGTTCTTTTACACAAGGTTGGAGCTCTGATGGTTGATATCTGGTATAGTGTTTGAGAGTAGGCGTCTGCACATGTATAATTATGTCAGTTTACAGTGACAAGATTAATGACAAAGGAGTTCTTTGAAAAAGAAAAGCTTACTAGAAACATACCCATGGCTTTTTCGTTGGATCCAGAGTAAATTTTGCAAGAAAAACAGCAGATGCAGCAACCAAAGATGGCAGATACCCAATAAAACTGTACTCTGGAAGGGTCAACTCTGCAAGAAAATTTGCCAGGAACTCCAGCTGCAAGTATTGAACCTGTGATACCCGATAAGCATGTTATGATTTGACAAATGTTAGTTTATTTACAGACATTCATATTTCTTCCCGTAAATATATACAACATACCTGATGACAAACTTGAGCTGCTCGAATAAAGCGCCTTTAGTATTCGTTTCGAAGGGATTTGATACAAACAGAAATCAGTATGTTCCGAGATAGAACCTTTCTCAGACATTTCTTTGAAGAATAGTTGACAGCTCAGTTAATCAAATTTAAATTTGTATGAACGCTCTGATGGTAGAAAAGTAGGTTACATCTTAACAATTACAACCTTTTACAGCAAAAACTCTCACCTGAGAAAGCTTTTTATAGTTGGAGAGGAAAGCTCGAAATGAAGATGTTGTAGAACTTTTGATTCCATTTGCAAAACCTGCATAATGCAGGGAAGAACATAAATTAAAACTAGATAAAATTGAGAGGAAATAAAACATACAACAGTTTAACATGTGACATGACAAACCTCATCTCGAAAATAGGTATTGTCAGTTATGTAGCAGAATTCCTCAACCTGGGGAGCACATATCTCCTCGTATTTACTGAGCCCAAAGTAATGTGCAAAAAGCATCTCCAATAATCAGTCCTTTCCAGCACAGGAAACAAGGGAAATATTTAAGAAAACAGGGCAACTGTGACATAGAAATATTACTTACGCTGCAATCAGCATGCAAGTGACACCCAGTAATTGCAAGCGTTGTCTATTTACTACATTCTTGGAAAGGTACCGGTCAATATACGAAACTGTCAAATACAGTGTATCTGGAACAAGTTTGTATTCCTCAGCAACCTGCAATAGACAAGAAGTTATAAACTAATAGGATTAGTAATTTCATGGAAACAGGAAAGAAGCGCAAAGGTTCACCTCCACAAGCCAGTCAATTAGAATCCCTCGCATGTTGGCATTTATATCTTCCTGGACCTCTTCCATATAGTTAGCTGCGGGCCTTCTCTTCACCTGCCAGCATAGTTCTCAAAGTCAATGAAAGAAATTCAAAAGAAAAGTGGGGAAAATGTGAAAAAACAAAACAAAGAAATAAAACCTAAAACTGGAACAGATGAGGAAGTGACTGTGCACCCTGCTAATTAGATAGCCACGAGTGCCCTCTGCTTGAAAACAGAGTGCTTACTACATGATTGGACAACATTAAAGGCCACAGAGTCATGTCTAGATTGATAACCCGTACACAACAAATGAAGAATTTGTTGTTTATAAACAGAATACACAAGCATTTGTTGTTTGTAAGCAGAACCCTTTACAAGATCCAAGTAATGACACAAAACCATACATGCCACGTATGATGTGTTTGAGCATTGCAAGATATCACGGCAATAAAAGTTCTGAATTGGGTTCAAATGAAGTGGATAAAAAATTGTATCACGACCTCTTTCATTTGACTGCTAGTCTGCTACAACAAATGAAGAATTTGTTGTTTGTAAACAGAATACACAAGCATTTGTTGTTTGTAAACAGAAACCTTTACAAGATCCAAGTAATGACACAAAACCATACATGCCACGTATGATGTGTTTGAGAATTGCAAGATATCACGGCAATAAAAGTTCTGAATTGGGTTTAAATGAAGTGGATAAAATATTGTATCACGACCACTTTCATTTGACTGCTAGTCTGCTACAAATTGTTGACGTTAGATAGAGAAAACTGTCTTAAAGTTCTAAACAAATCTCAAATGCATTGCTTCTTTTAATTCATATAATTATCTCAATTAAAAGCAATTTTATCAGAGTCAACGCAATGAGTTTTTTCTAGACTTATTTAGGTATGTTTTTGAACAAGTAGAACAAATTCTTGGAAGAAGATACCATGGATTTTCAAGTGTTAATAAGTCGATCTAAGGAGAATAAAAGAAAAACTTGATCGCTATACATATTTGCTATGGTTCTTTTTGAGCCATGCAAAGAAAACCCAAAATTAACAAATAAAACAATACCATATTCTACTCAAGTAAGTTTACCATCTGTCTGTTTTGTGTCATAAAATCAAAGGCTTTTTTTCATTCAAGTGGTTTTCATAATCGAAGTAGAAAGACTCCTGGATGGTTCTCTTTTACTTAGATGCAGGGAATCCCAACATATCAGACTATAACTATAGACAGAACTCAATCACACGATGAAATCAATAATGCAACATTCTCTATGGTCAAGAACGAGAACTCTGTCTTCTTGAACCACACATGGCAATTTGTCCACGCGATGGTATACTGGCCTTCCCTTATGGTCAAGATTTGGTGCATTTGGCAAAATCCTTGAGGAAAACTAGTTGAAAATGGTTGAGCAATAAGTCTTAAATGTATCCGAGATCATGGTTTTACATTGTTGTAAGACCTACATAATAGTATATAGTATAACCTCAGGGAAATGGAAACAATTGGGCACATTTAGGACTATCCTTGAAAGCAACAACTTAAAGTTGCAGGCTGGCCTCGGGGAGAGTTATCAAAGAAAAGGTTTAACAGAAAAACTTAAACATATGAAGATGACAAAGTGCACGGATTTACAGTGTAGTCTAATATCTATTGTGCTAAGGGTAACAGACATAATCTTCACAAATATGTATCTGACTGACAGCAATGTCCTCTAATCCTTTTGTGCATTGCTAGAAAGCAACTCCAGAAACATTTACCTCTGTATCACGGATATGCTGATCTATATCACACGCATATACAGTGCACATCTGAGGATTCATGTGATCAGTATCAACATCAACAAAATGCGACTCCTTTGGCTTTGTCTCTGTTGGGGAGCTTTCCTGAAACAGATGATCTTTACCAATACAAGCATCGAAAATGAACATCAGACACAAAACAGAGACAAGAATAAACTAAGCTTTCATTTCATGCATGCCATTTCACCCAGAAATTCTCCTGTCAAAAACATTTCTTGCAAAATTAGGACCAACGAACAAAATTGAATTCACCAAGTTGGAAACACAGGAAAGTTGAACAGTGTTACATTGAAAAGGGAGAAAAACGTGGAAAATAACTAACATTATGAAAACACTGAACAGATAACATTTAAAAACAGAGGCTGATAATTTAATTCTTGGAGCCGCACCTTGTCTTGACTTTGAGTTTGAATGCTTTGAAATGTACAGATTCTGCAAGGTTTTCCTCTCTAGAGAAGCAACATCTGCAGCATTATTATTATCGATATATTCAACCTCTGGACTTTCTGTAGAATCACTAGTTGACATGCTTTCATCCATCGACTCTGATTCTCCATCTGACCTGCAACTAGTGGGATAAAATGATACAAGACTATTGCAAGTTTCATTGTTCCTCGATGAATTCTGCTCGTTGGGGACTTGCAGTCTGGGTTGTTTTAGAACAGAAACTACCCCAACATTCTGCTGCCGACCATTAGCATTTCTTGAGTTGAGAGTTGTTGTCTTCACCTTGGAAGTTGTAGCTTCAACGAGACCCTTCATAGACAAATAAATTAGAAGTTGTTGCATCTTGTCAGCCTTCTAAGTCAATGAATCTCTCCTGCTAGTGATTTGATTTCAAAATTGGGATACTCAAACTCACATCTGGAAAACTTGTTCAAATCTAGACTCTATTGCCAGCCAAAGGAACAAGATTCTTAAATACTCAGCTACTCACTAGTTACTAATTGCAAAAATATAAATTAATTACTCCTCTTTATGTCACATTTGACTGAACTCTACACAATCATACAATTGTGGAACCTATTCAAATATAGCATCATAAGGAATTAAAGTTGTCAAACGGTTATAATATTGAGCCATCTAGCAAAACTACTCCAAATACTCTTGCAATAGTTTTACTCAAATGTCTGCAGAGTCAAAGAACTCGAAAATCAATTGAACCCTAATGCATTTCACAGACTGACCACTTCAAAATCAATTGATCACCAGAAGCAGTTGAAGTAAAGATTTCTGACTACTTGAATACATGATGTATATCGCAATTATGACCCTCAAGACTGGCATAACTTATCTGTATCAGAGTCCACCCAAGCAGACAGCAACTGATGACAATTTATGTCAAGACTCAAATTTATCTGCCCATTATTAATTTGTGTGGAAGTCTATGTAATCAAAGAGAAAAGAAAATAATCACAAATCAAGAAAGCCTCCTCCGATTAATTTGTTCAAATTGCCAGTACCAATTTTTGTCATGTGTTATTTTCAAGTGTCCTGTCCACAGAGCACACAAAACATCATACACTATTTTGTTTTTGGCAAGGGATGCCAAGATTTCAATTATTTTCAATGGATTTACATTACAATCAAACGACTTCAAAGGCACTGGAAATTAGAAGGCGCTTTGCCAAAGCATAGGTCAACTCCGAGCTTTGGCACATTTAAATAGTACATGCATGATGACATGTTTCATAGGTAGATTAATGCAGATAATGTTTACAATGCCTTCGCTGCACTCCGTCAAGGTTCCTGTTCAGTTTAAATTTGACTGCCTTAAAAGAAACTTGAAACTGTTTAAGAAATCTTGTGTTGGGATTAAAAGATTTATGAGGTGTGATTTGAAATTCAGATTGTAAAATGGTTAGTTGGATAGAAAATTGGGTTCGGTAAGGAAATTCTATTTTAAATAGGCTTGATTATGGAAATCTGAAGAGAGTCGAATGATCCTAGAAATCTCCCTGTCCGTATTGTACTATTTAAGCTAAGCTAGTGGAGAGTATTGTTCTGTATAAAAACTTTGTTCTCGAGTTTCCATGACTTGTGCTGTTGATCAAACTGTGGATGTTATTTTTGCATGATCTTTGAAAAGTTGAGCAGATTACTGTTACAATTTTTCTTTCTGTTAATTATTTTGTTGAATGCTGTGTTTTAGCTTATGTTGGCCTTAGGGCAGTCAACACTTGATTTATTATGTCAGAAATGCTTTAATTAAGCCACTCCAACAGCTTTGCTCTGATTTAAACAATAGAGCATATAACCAAACACCAAGAAAAACAATCTAATTTCTATAAATCCAATGGGAATAGCAGGTTTGCAGAACTATCACAGAGCCGACACGTCAATATTTCAAATCATGCCCCAGACATTTTATGTGTCTAGACTAGAATTTGCGTCTACAGACCCTATCACACTTTTATG
>JASDQU010100642.1:675832-700511 GCA_032191745.1 Picea mariana | reverse complement strand
ATATCTTTTACTCTGAGATTTTAATGTGTTTAATTGTGTTAAATGCATGTGGTTATAATTCCTGTATCAATTATGTAAACATTCATGTATAGAATGGTAATTGAGGGGTTTGGAAACCTGGGTAGTGTAAAAGGGTACACTACAAATTGGTATCAGAGCAAATAGGTACACTACATTGTCATTTACATTTTTTGTTGCAAATGGATGCTTATACAAGTATACATTGCATGGGAGGCTACTTGGCATGAGCAGAATAGAATGATCATGATCAATATGCGAGGGTGGAATTCCTTGGGGAGATTCAAAGATACATTGGTGTTTGGCCACAACTAATTGCATTTTAGGATCAATGGGTTAAGAAGGCGTCTTAGGGGCTTGAATGGCATGGAATTGAGCCATAATGTTTGAATTCCCCCTTTTAAGAATATTTTCCATATAGTGTGAGTTGATGATCTTGGGAGAGTCGATTGTAATTCCTTTAAAAGTGTAACTATGCCCCTCCCGCTAGAAACTCATGTATAACTCATGGAAATTCATGGTGATGGGGCCTAATGTCCATAACCATTTAACACCCAAGACAATGTCACACCCACCCATTTCAATAGAAAACATGTGGGTTTTTAGGGAATAATCACCCATTTGATGTCTCACATTTTCACAATGACCACCACATTTCATAGAACTTCCATTAGTAATCATGATGTGGAAATTGTTCATAGCATGGATATAGCAGTGTGTTTCTTGGGCTACATGGTGATGAAAGAAGTTATGGGTGGTACAACTATAAAGACAATGAATTTTCCATGTTTGATGTAGCTTATGAATTTGAGGGTTTGGGGAGTAGAAATACCAATCAAGACATGTAGGGAGGTTTTTGGTTCCACATCTCATGGATCAGACAGAGGAATGCCTTCAACAAATGGATGAAGAGCCTTTAGAGGTATAAATTCATCTTCATCATCAGAAATTTCCTCTGAAATGCCCATAAAGAGTTTTTTCTCCTTACATTTATGCATGAGAAAATATTTCTCATCACAATTGTAACATAGACCTTTAAGTTGGCACTCTACAATTTTGGCTCGGGTTGACTTGTATATCTTGAGAGGAAAGAGAGGGATTGGTTGGGGGTGATTAGTGGGATAGGGATGATGAATACATGCTTTTATTTTTTATTTTTTAATTTGAGCATTCACCACATTTTGGGCTTCTTGGGCTCTTTGAGAAGCTTCCAACCAAGTAGTAGGATGATCCATTAATACTTGTGCACGTATCTCTTCTTTCAGAAAATTGATAAAACATTCCTTGAAAAAATTATTGAACATGCCTTCGGTGAAGAAGGCTAGTTTATGAAACCCAAATATGAAATCTTCGACTGTACCATATTGTTTAATCTTGGTTAGTCATCCCAAATAATGATTGTCTGTTTGAAAGCGTTCATAGAGGTCTGGGACAAATTGTGTCCAAGCAATATAACCCCCATGGGAGTTCTTATGCCATTGTTACCATTACTACCATTGCCAACATTCAGGATCTAAATAAAAGACACCCAAGTGAAGTTTCATCAAGTCATTTGTGATTCCATGAAGGGAAAAGTAATGTTCCACATGAGTGACCCATCCTGTGGGGTCGGATCCATCAAATTTGTTGAGATAAACTTTATGAATTCTATGCAAAATGTGAGTCATCTGATCATGAACAAGTGGGGTGGAGTGATTCCAAGTAGGATTAGATGATTTAACCCATTCTTTTTGGGATGAATGGTCCAACCATTGATAACTCGAGAATTGTGAAGAAAGGATTTGATTTTTCATTTCCATGAGTTTGGAAATTTGGTTGGGTAGTGACTCCAAGTTGGCTAGCTTTTCATGGAAGACACCAATATTTTGTTGAGCATATTGTTATAGAAATATTCCCCTGCGGACAAGTGAACTTTCCCTTGGAGTACAAACCCCTCTACCAAGAAGGAAAACTACCTTTGGACACTACCATTCTTGTAGATTCATTTTATCCATCTAAAAAGAGACAAGGATGGAGAGTATGTAATACCCTTGTTTCCCCCAGTTTGTAAATATACCTATAACTGGCCAAGAGACTATGACGGACTAAATATGTGTGAATGTTTAATTTGATGAACCTTTTGTATAAAAGGGTCAATGTATGAATTTTTTGTTATTAATAGAAAATGGATATGTGTTGCACAACTGCTGAAAGGGGGGAGTTTGCCAAGATAGACCATGTATTCTATGAGAGAGATGGTGAGGGGAACCAAGAATGGTTAAGATGACCCCCACCAAACCAGTACTAATTGGATGCAATTTCTCAACAGTTCTCTGACCCATAAATGAATTACCAGTCATGATGGTAGTTGGAAGGCCTCCTCAAGAGTTAATGAGGATATGAGGTAGGGTACCCATCTGTAAGGCTTCCAGGCTTGATAACGAGTTGGGGATTCAGACCCACACAACCTTGCCGAGGAAGGAAATAAAGGAAGTAATTTAGGGAACAAAGGCAGATCTGCAGGGAAGGAGAGGAGAGAAACCAATCTCTAGAAGAGAAGATAGCGTTGTTTGACTCTAGAGTTGAGAGGAAAACTGAGAAGAAAGCTCATTTTTATTGTAAGAAGCCATGGGCATGGTTTCACTACAAGCTGATAAATGAGGATGACGAGTGACTAAGAAAGTGCTCGTGCATACCTCTTTGCTTGGAGTAGAGAAAACTGGTTGCCAAGTTCCTATGGGAGGAGGAGAGTAACCTCCATCCCTGATTGTCGTAGATCAAGGAGAAAGAATATCTCTTAGAGCATCATGGTCTAGCTCAGGGCTGGCCAACAGTAAATTCGTCAGGAGTGGCTGTGCCTATGGTTGGGTGTAAACAATCACCCCTTTCAGTAGCTGCTTCACGTTTTCCGGTTCTGATAAGTATTTTCATACTCTGTGTAATACATTTGATGCGATGTTTGAATGTCTATGTTTATGGTTGAGTTTTACAGTGTTTGAACAGTTATTAGAAATGATCATTTGCTTCTGTAACTGCTATATTTACATGGCCTTCTATTTAACTCAGTCTAGATGATAGGGAGTTATGGGATGTGAGTCCACATGAGAGTCAGGGATAGTATTAACTGAAACATCTAAGTCTTGCCGACCCTTAAGTCTACCTTAGTGGGAATGTCAAGTGCAATTCTGTGGGGGAAGGGCACTTCCTTCATACCTTTTCACCCGTGATCGAGGGATCGTACCCATGACCTTAATCAAGTCTTGACTAAGAGATGAGTGCAGCCCCCGAACCTTGATATGATTCCATATGACCCAGGATTGGAAACCCCTTGCTAAGCCCAAAAGGAGTGAAACTAGATTGGCTTCAGAACTTATGACTTCACAACCCTCGAAAACAACCGAAGGCTAGAGTCACGAATTGATGAGGGCCTTGGATTTGGGAAATCTAGTGGGGATCTCTCTCACCCGTTAGATCAGACCTAGGGAAGGGTAGCGCCAAGTACTTCGACGAAGTTCCACTTCGGGAGAATAGCGGTGGTCTAATGCCAAAATTACTGAATGAAAGTCACAAAGTTAAACTAGACTGATGAGAATAGAGGGATGCGTGTCCACAGATAAACGACTATCCATAAGTTTGGGTATTAAGCGGTATCACTGTGTAGACATAAGGACACACGAGTTTACCCAAAGCTATGCAAGTTAGAGTAAATCCTAGCCGTGAACGCTAGGTGCACATGGCGATAGATCGAACATAGTTCAAAGATCCAGAGCTCCGGAGAGGAAGATGGAAGATATACACCGAACCACTGAATGTCGAATTTATAAAGTGACGTAGACCATCGATCTTCATATTCTTCGGGATACATCTCAATCGTCAATCTAAGGACTCTGTTGAGAACCCCTCTTAACTACCCAACCAACTAAGACGTATCATGGAGTGACGCGTAGCCCCCTCTTGTCCCCTGTCAAATGTCATCCGTTGGACTTGAGTCATTGGATGGGAGGCTACATGGTCGAAGATCCAATAGTCTAGAAACTTGGTACTCCAAAGGAACTCGGCCAAGAGTCTTCAAAGTGTGAAGACTCCCAAAGTCGTGAACGACAAATTAAATCTCAACTGTTGACAGGTAGAGGAAACATGGCGCTAGATTCGATAGTCCAGAGACTTGGCTCTCTGAGGGATTTGCGATGAGAGGAGTTGATAAGATTCGAAGCCCAGAGTTGTGAAAAAATGGGATCCATGGATCTATGGATCTATGTGGATAGACCTTGACCATGAGATTTGAAAGAATTTTGAAGGCTGCATGTCTGGGGTTGACGTGGCTCACTAAAGTCATCCAGGGTGACGTGGACTCGCAACTAAGGTTCCACGTGTCATCGGGATATGGATGATTTACTGATGCCTTATGCCTATTAGAGAATGACACATGTCACCCCCTAATGAGGACACGTGTCATGCCTGACCCTTGTCACGTATCAGCCTCTGGTTCATGCCCTCTTGGCAACGTGGTTGGTGATGCAATTGGGACTCCAGGAGTCCGGGACTTTGGGAGTTTAGAGGATTTGGGGTGTAGTATAGTAGAGGGACATTCAATGTTGAACGTTGATTGTCAAATGCCAAAACGTTCAACGCCCAAAGTCGAACGTCGAACGTCGAAAAAGGGACGTTCAACACTGATCGTCGAACACCGAACGCTGAAAAAGGGACGTTGAACGTCGATCGCCAAATGCCGATCGTCGAATGATGAAAAGGGGACGTTCAACGTCGATAGCCGAACACTGAATGTCGAAAAAGGGACGTCCAACATCAAACGTTGATCGTCGAACGCCGAACGTAGAACATTCAGTGTCAAACACTGACCTCCATGTGGTCCCTGACTGATAATGCTCATAAAAATTCGGGAGGCCACATATTTCAAACCAGAGGTCGGATTTGAGCCGGCAACAGTTGTTAGAAATCTACGGAAGAGAAAAAGAGGGTGAAGACCTCAGAGAGATTATTTGAGATGATTAGAGCGAGCAAAAAAAAATAAAATTGATGCCCCATCTCTAGAAAGGTTATTTAGGGGTTGGGTGTGTTACAGAGTATGGTGTACCTCACTTTCAACATTTTTCCAAGCTGCTCCAATCCACGAGTTCCAAACAATACCTGCAATGGACAACAAGAAACAAACGACTATCTCCTACTATGATGGATTAGACAAAATCAAATATATGAAGATTAAGACAAGCATAGACAAGTACATGTAAACACATACTAGAAGGAAATAGGCCAATTATATTAATGAGAACTTCAAAAGGAAACTTACAATCTTCATATGACGTTGCAACAACCTCTCCAAGTCCTCCTCGTCTAACCCTTGCTCGAAAGATCCACAATCAAAATAACAATGCTTTGCTGATTTTTTCTTTCTTTGTTCACCATGAGAATGCCTCCATTTATAGGATATGAGAGGCTCAAATACCTTGGGTATATTTGGAATTAGTTGAGGATATGGCTCCAAAATTTGTGATATCTCCCTTAGATGCAACCCATCAGTTAGATTCAAGCCAAACCAACTCGATCCATCCATAGCTGTTTTTAGAAGAAAAAGGGATTTCTTCCAAGATTTTCTCAACCAATTCGGCACTCCCTTAGAATAGGAAACATAGCACTACAACGCTCCTTGTGAGATGGGAAAATATCGCTATCGCTCCCTTTATATGAGCAGGGGAGCGCCAATCTTCCCCAAAATTGCCAAGATGAGTAATTCCCATAGAAAAAACACTTGTTCTGACTGCCAGATGATGGGGCTTCTTCTTATAACATGTTTTAGGGGTTGTATCAAGTGTTTTCATGGTGTCGTTCGTGACGTGACACTTATGGAAATAGAATGCGGAACTTATGCCACTTGCAACAAAAGTGTGACACTTACGACAATTGCGAAAATGAGAATGTGACATTGTCGAAGTGAGGAATTTTGATGTGTAATAGATTGCCCCACAAAGTGTGAAGTCAGAAGATGAAAGATGTTGGCCGAAACACTTTGTAGATTCTTCGAAGAAAGGGTATGGAGTCGGGAGACATGGTAGAAGCTGCAGACAACCATAAAAAAATGTTAATATGTGTTCCATTCCTGAGGCAGGCATACATATGCTCGGACTGAAAGTATGGCCGCCAATAAATACACTACGGATCCATGATGATATTGACTAAAGGTATGGCCACCAGAGATATAATGTGGATTCATACCTCTATGGAATGAACTGATCGTAGCCATGAAAAATGCACAGTGGAGATATGATATGATAAAACGTAGCCATAGACTAATACAATGTGGATTTATGTGACAACATATATATCAACATGCTCAAATGACTTCCTTCGCAACCTGGGCAGAGCATAAAACTGAGTGAATGATCAACCCAGGGTCTTCGTCCCAATCCCGATGTAGTATGAATCTTATCCATGTGAATATATGTTTTTATGTCGAACATGGTAGAAACCACTTGATTACCAACCATTGAGGTATACCATTAATAAGTGCGAGATAAATCACTATTGATGTCGATGATTTTCAAGGTACTTTTAAAATACAGTCCAACGAATGTGAAAAATGAGTTGAATTCGAACATTCGTGGAATCATTTGGTCAGTGGTCATTGATGAATACCCACTGCCGAATGCGAGGAGGCCTACCACTGGGGCATGTAGGTCCCAAGGTACTGATGTGTTCCTAAGTCTATTTCCCATATAATTTGTTGAAGTCGATAGGAAACGACTCGTCGAAGGAGGGCATTGATGTATCCCCCGTCATTCGACATGAAACTTGTCTCAGGAAAGTTATAGGATATAGTATATGAAAACAGACTGATAGAGGTATGGAAACTAATAACTTTGTGGATGGTTGATTGTTGAGGCAGAAACTTCCCTTGAATATTGAGGAACGATGTGAGATTTGGCAGCATAAACGGAGAATGGACCAAAACATAATGCAAGGAGTGCTGAGACATTCTTTGGATGGGTCAAAGGAGTGGAAAGACTCATAGGATTGGTTCAATGTAGCGGATTTATCAGATTATCTAATTGTTCAATGTGGAGGTTAAAACAAGTTTCGTGTTCAAGGGCGACTGCAAGAGATTCTTACAAAAGTTTTCAAGAAACTTGACCCACTTCCTTCATTTTTTTCCCCTATCCAGATAGATGAGTACCTATTTTTAATTTAACGAGCTCGAGGAGGATAACACATGCTCGATAAAACTCACCTTCAGTAAGTTCCTCTTCCTTTATTTAACGAACTGGAAGAAGTAAGGATTTGTCCCTAGACAGACCCTTCAGTGTGTAATTTTATGAGTCCATAGAAGGAAAACTCGATGGTTTTTCATGTTTAGAGAGCCTGAAAAGAACTTAAAAGCGACTCTAGGGTTGTCCTTTTTTGTAATTTTAGTCTTCAAGGTCTGAAAAAAGAGAAAATATTACTCGAAAGACACCCTTTTGAACCTTTTAACGAGTGTGAAAGGAAGCAAGATCACTCGACAATCTTTTCATGTTTAGAGATTATGAAAATAACTTAAAGGAAACTCCAGGGGGTTCCTTTTTTGTATAACCTTTACGAGTAAAAAAAAGTGATAAAAATATACTCGGTTACATTCTCATGTATTTACGAGCACGAGAAAGAACAAAGACTAAGTTCATTAGCGTTACAAGGTAATCAAAGAATCTCTGCTCAAAATCCTGCATAATCAAGTCTTTCTAGGAAAAAGATATTAGTAGCTTCTTGAAAAATGACAAAAAAACAAAAAAAAAACTTCATAAAATGTGAAAAGGAGGAAAAATGACCAAATTTGAACATATCAAATATCAAATTAGGGCAAGAAATCATTTTTACCTTTGTTTTACTATTCTCCTTTCCTCTTTGAGTTTTTTGCCTCTTTGGAGTGTTTTTATGGGCGTTGATTATGAGAGTTGTGGGTGACAATTTTTGATACCTTCCGGATTAGGTTGGTTCTTTCCTCCTCCTCATTCATTTCGATGTTTTTTTATGGCATTTCAACCCTTAGTTTATGTGCTTAGGCCCCTTGGGAAGCCCTAGAGCACCGAACTGGATGGACGCTCCCTCAGGTAATCGAGGGGAGCACCAATAGTGATTTCGACACCCTGGTATGTGCGTTGAGGGAGCGCTAGCGCTATTTTCTCTTCTTTAAGGGAGTGCTAGGCACATTTTTTTTTTTTTTAGGCTAAAATAGGGAAATTTCTTTTTTTGAAAAATTAGCTAATGATGAATAATTGATGAATTTGCAGGTTTTCTTCGTAGCTAATCATGATTGAATGGAAAGAATGTGAGCATGGATTTGATGACATCGCTTCTTTACAAGACCCTTAAGCAAGGGCGACCATACAAAATTGCAGCTTGCTTAAGTACTTCAAACTCTAGAATATATGGAAAGAAGTCCTTTTGCTCGAATATTTGATTGACTTATGGGATAATGATGAGAAAGCATTCCGAATAGGACCACACATGCTCGAGATCGATATGGATGATGTGTACTTATTGACGGGGCTCTGAAGGAGAGGGGTGTATACTCTTTTATCCGGTCATCGAGCCACTCCATGACCGACTGAGGCATATGTTGCCCAATACTACATACAAGGGTCATGCTTGGTAAGAGGGAGGATAGTCATAAAAGATGTGATGGATTTGTCTCGACGATCCGTCATATTTTCTATCACCAAATTAATTGGCAGGAAGCACTAGTGGCCATCTCACTTCCAAGTCCCAAATATCTTATGCCATTTAGTGCTTGGAGCCTAGGTTATTTAACTGGAGCACATGGTTTTTGAGGAACATAAAGGAGCAGATCTCCAAATGTCACACGGGGAGACAAATTTTTTTTATGTATGGATCCTTCTTGGTATCATTTTTCCTGGAGTGGGTTCCATGGATGCAACCACAGGTTGCATTGATAGCACGCCCTACGACTGAGCCCCACGTGGAGCATAGGACTAATATTTCCCCTAGGTTGGGAAATGAGCCCTCGACCTTTCGGTTTACAATTGACTTCTTTGCATGGTGGAGGAGACAACTGGTGGTGATCGAGGATTTCCCATATACTGGGGTGGACTTTAGGGGCAACGCAGATTTAGTGTTTCCTGAGGGTATACAGTGGGATGTGTCAGGTACGAAAGATGATAACCTTGTAACAATATTTATCTTGTTTTATATATTTTTGATTGTACTACGAGGTATCTAAATCATTTTTTTTTCATCATGTAGACATAGATGTGTCATGTCCAACATAGATGCCAACATTAGGATGTCACAGAGATGCTCAAGCGACGACATAGCATGATGTCGTAGTGGGAGGACTCCGAGAGGTGGAGAGGAAACTCTGTGGTTTGACCATGGGAGTTCCTCCTCTGAGGAGGAGAGATGTACCTCTACACCTTTAGAGACATACTGTTGGGGTCCCTGAAGGTCTCAACCACCTGCTATGATGAGTGGCAAGAGCGGTAGTGTGCTATGCAGAGCACAATGTGGCGCGGGGGATGAGTAGAGTCTCCATACAATTTTAGTCTTTATGATGATTCTATGGGAATAAATACCCTTGTTTTGTGTTGTTATGTACTTTTGTATGATGTATTTTGACATTTTTTTTTCTATCAAGCTTATATATATAAACGAGTTTTGCAGTGGCTACTTATGTTTTTTTTTTGTTTTATGTGATGTTTTTTATTCATATGCTTTATGTTCCAAAAGTTTATCTATGCGCAATATACCAATCCAACATATAATTTGATAACAAATCCATAGTCGTGTTGATTTCTCTCGATATATCTCTGTATTCTATAAATTCAAAAGATATTTCGAGACAACGAACCCTTAAGATAGAGACGTAGTAAAACTGGGTTGCGAATGATGTACTTACGATTTAGTTGACGAACCACGAGTTGGGAATCGAGGTTGATAATCAATTGAGATATACCTAGAGAAGAGGCTTCGGTTAAAATTCCGATGACGACGTGATATTTTGTAACATTATTGGTCGCAGATCCATGGAAAATTCCTCTTGAACTCACTAACTCGCTAGAGTGGTAGATGACCCAAGCTGTAGAAGCGATGGTCTGGGTATGTCTACTAACACCATCCACAAATCCAAAATAGATGGGAAAGGATGATGTCATCTGCGCATTCAATCACAAAAAAAGTATAAACAACTGGGGAAAAACTCATGCACACACAAAAAAAGACACACCGTGTCAAAAGAATATAGTACAGTAATGTACAAAGCACACATGCAAGATATTCTATGCATAATACTTCTTGAGGTAAATTCTATTTCGGGGCTCACCGAGATATATTCCATCGTAGTCTACTAACTCATAAGTGCCTCTGTGTAGAACATGTTTTATGATGTATGGCACGTGCCACATGGCTTCCAACTTTCCTGTCCCTAGTTTGTCATGATCTTGATCATAGACTAGGACTAGATCTCCTTCTGTGAAAGCACAAGGTTGGATGGACTCATCATATTGATTTTTATGCATTTTTGATATGTCTCATTGATGAGAGCAACATCACGACGAGTTTCATCCATCTTGGTTAGATATAAAAATCGTTCCTCTGCATCATAAGTATGGGGTAGGAGTTCTACGGTGAGTTTCAACGCAGGAATCTCGCATTCGATTGGTAGCACTGATTCTATCCCATATACCAACTGGAAGGGTGTGAATCCAGTTGCAGTTTTAATTGAAGTTTGATAAGCCCACAATGCGGAGAAGAGTTGGAAATTCCAAGAGGTTTTTTTCACTCCCACCATGCATTGAAACATGGTTTTCGGGACTTTGTTTATGGATTCAACTTGTCCATTTTCCTGATAGTAGTATGGGGATGAGTTGTCATTGTGAAAACCTAACTTGGTGCATAATTCACCCATCATTTGGTTATGGAAATGGGATCCATGATCAGTTACAATAGCTTGTGGGACACCAAATTGAGTGATGATGTGATTGAACACAAAAATTTCTGTAGTTTGGCCATCATTAAGGAATGTAGGCATAGCCTCAACCCATTTAGTGAAATAATCGACGACAACGATAATATAACCATGCCCCCCAGTTGAGGTAGGTTTACATTGCATAAAATCGATGCCCCATTTTTCAAAGGGATTGACGACAACAATGGGATGAAGTGGAGCTGGGTGGGTACGTGCTTTCTTCTAAAAGAACTGACAGAGTGGGAATTTTTTAACGACCTCAGAACAATATTTGAATATGGAAGGCCAAAAATAACCGACACGTAATTTTTTTTGGGCTATAGCCATCCCAAAAAGATGACCGCCACAAGCTCCAAGGTGACAGTCATTTAAAACTTGTTTATCCTCGTCATTGGTTAAGAAGCATCGTAAGACAATATCAATGCCACGATGGTACAAGGTGTTGCCAATGATAAGGTAGGGATTTGAATGGTGTCTAATGTGACATTGTTCATCATGTGAAATGATAGGCTGAAAGCATTGGGTTTGGAGATAGAGAATAATATCTCTATACCATGGATCAGACATACTAATGAGGAACAAGGATTCATCGGGAAGAGAATCACTTGGCTCAATATTCTCATTAGTATGGGGAAGATCACAAATTAATTCCGTGAAAACCAACGATTTCTTAGCCTTGGATTTTTCAAACTCGAGATCAAATTCTTGGAGAATGAAAATCCATTTTGAATATTTTCCCCCAAGTACTTGACGAGTCAAGATGTGGTACATAAGGTTCGAGTTTGCAATGGTCATGGTAGTGCGTAAAAAAATATAGTGGTGAAATATTTGGACGATAACAACTGTTGCCAAAGCCAACTTCTCGACATGTGAATATCGAAGCTCGAGACTTGATAGACCCTTACTCAAATAGTCGATCACATGTTCGGTGTCGTCATCATCCTCTTGTACTAACACCATAACAATAGTGGAATTAGAGGAAGCCAAATAAAGGATATAATTTTTCTCATAATTTAGTGGATGCAAAAGTGGCATATTCGTTAAAGCATGCTTAAGAGCATTGATCAGTTGCATCCTAGATGAAAGGGGCATCTTTCTGCAACAATCTCATAAATCCTTTAGTAATTTAGACGTAATTGCAAATAAAACAACGAAGAAAGTTTGCTTTCACTTGCAAACTTTGCATTTGGGTAAGGTTTTTGGGAGGGGTTAAAGAAAGAATGGATTTGACTTTTAAGGGATTCACCCTAATCCCATATTTGGAAAATACGAATCCAAGGAGTCTCCCTGATTGAACAATGAAAATGCACTTATGGGGGTTCAAACGTATGTTGAAACCTGCATTGAAGAAATATGGCTCGTAGGTGACCAATATGGTCTCATCGATGAGGCGAGTGAGCTAGTAAGTCATCGAGATAAGGTTCAACGATATGTTTGATGTCATGGAACGCATACGACATAACCCACTGAAAAGTGGCTCCAACGTTTTTAAGGCCAAAAGGTAATTTCCAATAAGTGGAAGTAATCCATGGGCAAATGAAAACTGTTTTGTGTTGATCATCTGGTAAAATGCCATTCTAGTTATATCCAGAAAAGCCATCCATAAAAGATAAAATGACGCTTTCGACGAAATTATTAATAATTTGGTCGATAAAGGGTGTAGGGTAATTGTCCTTTGGACAAGCCTTATTAAGATCCTGACAATCGACACAAACATGAATTTTCCCTTGTTTCTTAGCGACCATAACGATGTTGGAAACCCATTCGGTTAGAGGGATGAAATAAATAAAACCAGATTTTAATAATTTTTCGACTTCTGCCTTGATTGCAGTGGTTTTCTTAGGATGAACCGGGTGAAGTTTCTGTCTCACATGTTTAACTACTGGATACATATTGATTTCATGTGCCATGATCGATGGATCGATCCCTGACATTTCTTCGTAGCTCCAAGTGAAGATGTCACAAAAGTCTTTAAACAAGGTGGTGTAAGTTTCAATTTCTTCAGCTGAACAATTGGCACCTAGTTGTATATTTTCCACAATACCTTCTTTAATGGATATGTAGACAATAATCGTGTGAGAGATATTTCCCAAATTCCCCTCAAAGATGGTATCGTGAGTGAGTATTGGAGATTGGGAGGAGTTGACAATATCGCTAGGAAATATAGAAGAAATATCTTTTTCAATTTCATCCAATCTGGGAAGAAAGGACGAATGATGGTGGTTGTCATCCCATGGTGCCTCCTTGATACTAAGAATTTCCATAATAGATTCATCTGATGGAAAAATATGTAGGATGTAATCGAAAGTAGAGGATAGGGAACCTAACTAGGATGGTAACAAATATGTAGTAGACGCTAACAGATGTTGGTCGTCCAGTGAAGGAGAGGCAGACTGAACGACATTGTATTCAGCCTCTGCAGGACTAAGTGGCATAGTGTCACCTAGTGTATCAAATTCTAAATACCAGGGACGATCCATGGATCAAATGATTGATGTGCCATAGTAGAAATTATATTAACCATTGCGATGTGTTGCGTAGTGGGAGGAAGAGGTGTAGGAAAGGTACCCATGAGCGAAGATTTTTTCAAGAGACCTACCCCAACACTTTCATAAGTAATATTTGAGTCTCCCAGAAAAGGAATATTGTTGGTGTTGAAATGGATACTTGACACTAAGAGGGGGGGTGAATTAGTGTCACAAAACTTTGGACAATTTTCCACTTTTCACAAATTAACTGAACAACAAATATTTATTTCATTTTCTCAATCAATATATATAAAAGAATAAATACTTTATTTATTTATTTTAACTTGGATGAATACATCAGATCAATCTTTGAATATCATCTTCAAACAATTATGAGAGAACCAACTCTCTGCTACAAGACCCAACTTGTAGTTCTCAGATCCAACTGAGAAATGAGGAATCCAACCCTCATAGCAAGTCCCAACTTGTTGATCTCAGATCCAACTGAGATGTGAGGAATCCAATCCTCATACAAGACCCAACTTGTAAACAAGCACCAACCTGATAGAATGAACTTTCATTCAATCCATTATATATAAATATATATATTTCAACAAATTCAACTACACTTTCATCTCACCATTCTTTCTTGTTTATATAGTTTTCCAACTGGTGTGAATTTGAATCATTGCATCTTTTGATTTGAACCATTGTGCCTTTTCATTTAAATGATAATATTAATCTTTAATTAATATCATTTTCCATTTTATCCTTTATTCATAATTCTCATGAATTGACTCTCTTTTAATCATGACCTTGTGTCAGTTCTTTTGTCTTCATGATTTGATCACAGACATGGATTGACTCATCATATCATTTTCATGCTTCTGCTGCATTCTCTGTTCACCAACAAATCATATTTGATATCTTATCGATTCTCTGTATTGTTCTGGTGTTAACTCTCTATCGAATTAAGTCTGTATGAGGCGCTTCCTTCAAACCATTTTCATATGATCACAGGCATAGAGCCACTTGCTTATCAATTTAAGCACTGCCTCATTTTACCCTTATTTCTCTATTCCATACGACCACAGGTAGTGACCAAGAGTTAGGATAAATAAGTGCTTGATCACTTGTCAATATCAACGATCACGTTTTAATTGCATGATGAGATGGACAACTGTAGTTACTTCGGGACTTCGTCCTTCGTGACTTCCAGCCTTTGTAATATTTCAAATCTTCCGAGGCATATTTCCCCGTAGTAGATCAGATGGTCATTATTCGTTCTTACGTTAATCGGACGATCCTGGCTTATCCATAGGTTTCAAACAAATCGACGATTATGAATTAATCAAGAGTTGAGATGAACAACTCTCATTTACTTCAAAACTTCAGGCATTTGCTGGTGGTGAAACTCCCGAAGTAAAAATCCCGGAGTGACATAACTACTGACGTCACTTGATGATGTGGCACGGGCAGAGTGACTGCCATGTGTCACTCAAATTTTTGTTTTACACGTACCTGAAATGTCGATTTCATCTTGAAACTTGTCATTATTTGACTGTGTCCTTGCTGATGTGGTCTGCTGACGTAGATCTCCTGATGTGGCACATATTCTTCTCCTTGATCTAACGGTCAAGATACTTCCTGAAATGTATCTCAGATCAACGACTGAGAGTGACTTCAGAATTTCGGCCTTCGGGACTTCGGGTAATTAGATCTCTCTACTTCTCAGTCCTTCCGAAGTGATATTCCACAAAGTGTAACCTCCTCATAACTTTTAACCCGAAATGAATGTTGTTTGTTGATCATGGACTTAGATCGACGACTCGATCTGTCTACGATGATGCTTTTCCTTGGTTTAAATCCAACGACTCTTCTTCTTTGCTTATCCTATCCTTCCACTTTAAAGTGATCCAACGACTATAGAGAATTTGGGTATTCAAGATCTCAACCTTTCTACTTATCCTATCCTTCCACTTAAAGTGATCCAATGGCTATTGAGAATTTGGATATTTGATATCTCAACCCTTTTTTCTTTCTTATCCTATCCTTCCAATTAAAGTGATCCAACGGCTATCGGGAATTCAGGTATTCGAAATATCAACCCTTTTGCCTTGCTTATCCTATCCTTCCAATTAAAGTGATCCAACGGTCCAGAATGGTCTCAGAGTAGATCAACGATCAAAGATGATTGCGGGGTCCCAACTAGCATGATGTTTAAAAATATCGTTGACCTTTGCAATGGAAAACTGCTCATTGGTAGTGGAACTGATGCCAACCATAGATCTATTTGGCAAGTGACGATCGACGGTCTAGACTAATTGCGGGATTGGAATTAGCGCATTGTTTAATTCTCCCTTCATGTTTCACAATCAATCCCTGCCCTTGATATGTGCTTGCATATCCGACGATCAGAACTTAATTTGATCGTTTGATGGATCAACCATAGTCATCGATCTTTGAATCTATAAGATCCGATGGTCTAGAATAATTGTGGGATTGGAAATAACACGTTGTTTAATTCTCCTTTCGTTATCCATAATCTATCCCTGTCGTTGATCTTTCACTTGCGTATCCAACAGTCATGACTTAATCTGACCGTTTGGTGGATAAACCATAGTCGTCGATCTTTGAGTCGATGAGATCTGACGATCTAGACTAATTGCGAGATTGGTAATAACATGTAGTTTAATTCTCCCTTCGCACTCCGCAATCAATCTCTGTCGTTGGTATAGATTGCATATCCGATGGTCACAACTTGATCTGATCGTTGATCAATCCTCCAACGGTCCTTAAGCCCATAATCACTCATATGACCGATGTCTGTTACATGAGACGGTCAACACCATCAATTTCTTGATCGAACGACTGCTAAGGCTTCTGACCTTTTTTTGTGCATCGATCGACTTCTCAGTATTTCCATCGATCCCGAAAATGTTTCTATAATGCGCTTTTCCTTCTGAGCTTTGATCTTCATTCGCTAACCCTCCTGAGCTTTAATATCTACATACTGTCTGACATTTTCTGCTAACTGTTATACTGCATATATTTGTCATGAACTCTACATATTGTTATACATTCTCTGCTAACTGTTGTACTGTTGACATCAATGATAATTTCATCTATGAAAATTCAACAATGACAATTCATTATAACAACTTATCATCACATCATAATGACATCGACTGTTGACATCAATGACAACATATCAATGACAACATGTCCAACGATCTCCCCCTTTGTCATTGATAGAAACACACTAACTTCATACAAAAAATCCCCCTGCGATGATGATTTTATCTATGAATTTACTCTCCCTCTTTGACATCAATGGCAAAGGGTTTCTCCCCTTATGATCAACCTCTGTTTGTTTGCATTTTTTTCGACCAAAATATAAACTTGGGTAGCTCCCCCTACATTCATGCTCAACCTGCCATAATTGAATGACTCCCCCTGTCAATATGCTCTCTCTGCCTTTGACTACTCTCCCCCTTTGTTTCTGAAAGGGTATCTCTTCCTGACAAGGTCTCTTCTCGTGTTAATTTTAAAAACTCTTGGCATAATCCTTTGATTTTATAGAACCCAATTTAAACTTCTTTTTGTATTTTCTTTCTTTGGCTAACAAATTATGACTTCATCAGAATTTGATATTGTCCTATATTCTTCTATAGGCACTTCTTTTCTTGGGCTTGATTTATTTCATATTTAATTTCACATTCTTTATTAGGATGTTCTCCCATCATGTTCTTATTATTAATTTCTTCATTTTCAGGTGTAATATCATCTTTCTTTCTTTTTCCTTCATATTTTCTTCTCCATATCTTTCTATGAGATATTCTGTCTTTTGAATTTTCTCTTTCTAATTGTGTTTTTGGAGATTTGTCATCTCCTTTCTTCTTCCAACTTTTATTAGGTTTTGTCACTGACTTGAATGACTTATTCAAATATTGACTTTTTGTATTCTTGCAGTTTTGGGATTTGTTCCCAAACCTATCACAGTTGTAACATCTCATTGTATGACAAAATTTTGCTGTGTGCCCAACATAATTACATCTCCAACATCTAATTGAGTTTTTGGATTTTCTTGTGTATCCTTCCTCTAGTTTCTTGCAGTCCATTGCTTTATGGCCAAAGCTATGACAAGAAAAGCAATGGTCATTGAAGGTGTTTCTATTCTTGATTTTATTTTGGCTTGAGAAATCTGTCCTTTGATTTTCTTCTTCCTTTTTACTTCTATAGCTTCCTTCTTTACCAAAGTTCATGACTTGTAGTTGCTTTGTACTTGCACCTTTTCCTTTTAAGAAGGATGATCCTTTCTCATGTTTGTAAATGGTGCTCCATTTGTTATTGTCTTCTTTCTTATTGTATCCAAGACCAGTTTTGTCATCAACTGATCTTTGACTCTTCCAAATCTTATCTAGGATAGCTGAGCTATTATGGAAATTGACAATCTTATTTGTCTTTTCATTCATCTGTTTGAGATTGATTATTTCTATCTTTAATATTTGACATAATTCTTACTTTTTAGTCAACTGAATCTTAAGGGCTTCTTCCACTTATTTAGCATGTTCAAGATGAGTCTTTAGATTGATAACTATTTCTTCTGTTTCATCCAAGACTTCTTTGCATTTAATAGTTTTGTCATATGTCTTCAATTCTTCCATATCTTTTGTTAGATCAAAAAATTTAGTTTTCAATATTTTGATTTCTTCCTCGTATTCTAGTTGAATCATTTTGAGGTTGATGGTTTCTAATTCAAACATTTGGCATGATTCTTCCTTTTTAGTTATTTGGATCTTCTGGGCTTCTTCCTTTTTCTTATCTTTTTCAATTTGAGTCATTAAATCTGCATTAGTACTTTCATTTATCTTTTTGAAATCGATGATTTCCAATTACAATATGTGGTAAGAATTTTCTTTCCTTGTTAACTGTATCTTTAGGTCTTCTTTACTTTCTCTAATTTCCTCAAGTTGAGTGTTTAAACTGTTAACTAATTCTTATGATTCTTTTAGTACTTCTTTTCTTTTACCATCATGTGTCTTTAATTCTTCCATCTCTTCTGTTAGATTAGTAACTTCGGTTTTCAATATTTTGATCTCCTTTTCTTTGTCTTCTAGCTGAAATCTCTGTTCACACTTTTCATGGTTAGATTGATATAACTGTTGAAGTAGAAACATATCCTTTTGTTGGAGTTTCTCCAAATCTTCTAGAGTGCAAATATTTGTGTACTCAATATGATCAAGAACATCCTTAGTAACTTCAATATATAGACCATTTCCTGGTTCCATACTAATCACTTCAAATGTAGTTATAACATCAGTCTTAAATTCTAATAGTTTTTCTTTAGGGATTACTGAGGTATGCCTCAATTCCTTGATGAGGTTTTCTTCTTCATTGTTAACTGGGGTTTGCATCAAATCCTTCATTTTATTCTGATTAGAAATGTATTTCTCTGTAGTATGTTCTTCAATCTGATTGCAATTTTCCTTTCTTTATTTTCTTCATTATCTTGATAAGAACTCTCTTCTTCTGAGTTTTTTTCTTTATTCTGATAGGAATCCTCTTCATTAGAGTCTTGTTCCTCACTTTGATTGGATTTATCTACTTCTTGTGTTTCATTCTAATAACAATTTTCTAGTTGGATCCATAATTCTTTAGTAGATTTGTAGTGCCTCATCTTTTCTTTGACTTGGCCTGACAATCCATCCTGGATTGCTTTTAAGGCTACTGAATTGTTTCTCCTTGCTTCCTTTGTAGTTTTGGTTTTTCTCTTTGAAGTAGTTAAGTGCCATGGCGTACTTACTGCTGAATCCCAAACTCTAGATCCTCTTGACTTCATATATCTTTTCATATTTTCCCTCCATGATAAATAATCTGTTCCATCAAATAAGGGAGCTTCATTTGTGGAGATAATGATTTTTCCACCCATTTCTTCTAAATCTACCTTCAATGTTTAAAATGTGCTGAAGGAACCCGCTTCGATACCAATTGTTGAAATGGATACTTGACACTGAGAGGGGGGGGGGGTGAATCAATGTCACAAAAATTTGGACAATTTTCCACTTTTCACAAATTAACTGAACAACACATGTTTATTTCATTTTCTCAATAAATATATATAAAAGAATAAATACTTTATTTATTTATTTTAACTTGGATGAATACATAATATCAATATTTGAATATCATCTTCAAACAATTATGAGAGACCCAACTCTCTGTTACAAGACCCAGCTTGTAGTTCTCATATCCAACTGAGAAATGAGGAATCCAACCCTCATAACAAGTCCCAACTTGTTGATATCAGATCCAACTGAGATGTGAGGAATCCAATCCTCATACAAGACCCAACTTGTAAACATGCACCAACCTGATAGAATGAAATTTCATTCAATCCATTATATATAAATATATATACTTCAACAAATTCAACTACACTTTCTTCTCACCATTCTTTCTTGTTTATATAGTTTTCCAACTGGTGAGAATTTGAATCATTGCATCTTTTGATTTGAACCATTGTACCTTTTCATTTAAATGATAATATTAATCTTTAATTAATATCATTTTTCCTTTTATCTTTTATTCATAATGCTCATGAATTAACTCTCTTTTAATCATGACTGTGTGTGAGTTCTTTTGTCTTCATGAGTTGATCATAGACATGGATCAAATCATCATATCGTTCTCATGCTTCTGCTGCATTCTCTGTTCACCAATAGATCATATTTGATCTCTTATAGATTCTTTGTATTGTTCTAGTGTTAACTCTCTATTGAATTAAGTCTGTATGAGGCGCTTCCTTCAAACCATTTTCATATGTTCACAGGCGTAGAACCACAAGATTATCAATTTAAGCGCTGCCTCATTTTACCCTTATTTTTCTATTCCATACGACCGCAGGTAGTGACTAGGCGTTAGGCTAAATAAGTGCTTGATCACTTGTCAAGATCAACGGTCACATTTCAATCGCATGATGAGATGGATGAATGTCGTTACTTTGGGACTTCGTCCTTCGCGACTTCCAGCCTCTGTAATATTTCAAATCTTTCGAGGCAGATTTCCTCGTAGTAGATTAGACGATCATTATTCGTTCTTCTGTTAATCAGATGATCCTGGCTTGTCCAGAGGTTTCGAACAAATCGACGATTACGACTTAATCAAGAGTTGAGATGAACGACTCTCATTTACTTCATAACTTTGGAACTTCAGGCATTTGCTGGTGGTGAAACTCCCGAAGTAAAACTCATGGAGTGACGTAACTGTTGACGTCACTTGATGATGTGGAACAGGCCGAGTGGCTACCACGTGTCACTCAGATTCATGATTTACACGTACCTGAAATGTCGATTTCATCTCGACACTTGTCATTATCTGTCTGTGTCCTTGTTGACGTGGTTTGCTGATGTAGATCTCCCAGTGTGGCACATATTATTATCCTTGATCTAATGGCTAGGATACTTCCCGAAATGTATCTCCGATCCATGGCTGAGAGTGACTTCAGAATTTCAGACTTCGGGACTTCGGGTAATTCGATCTCTCTACTTATCAGTTCTTCCAAAGTGAGATTCCCCGAAGTGTAAATTCCTCATAAATTTTAACCCGAAATGAATGTTGTTCGTTGATCATGTACTTAGATCAATGACTCGATCTGTTTACGATGCTGCTTTTCCTTGGTTTAAATCCAATGACTCTTCTTCTTTGCTTATCCTATCCTTCCACTCTAAAGTGATCTAACGACTATCAATAATTTGGGTATTCGAGATCTCAACCTTTCTGCTTATCCTATCCTTCCACTTAAAGTGATCCAATGACTATCGGGAATTTAGATATTCGAGATCTCAACCCTTTTGCCTTGCTTATCCTATCCTTCCACTTAAAGTGATCCAACGGCTATCGGGAATTTGGGTATTCGAAATCTCGACCCTTTTTCCTTGCTTATCCTATCCTTCCACTTAAAGTGATCCAACGTTCGAGAATGGTCCCAGAGTATATCAGTGATCATAGATGATTGCGGGGTCCCAACTAGCATGACATTTAAAACTATCGTTGAGCTTTGCAATGGAAAAATGCTCGTTGGTAGTGGAATTGATGCCAACCATAGATCTATTTGGTGGGTGACGATTGATGGTCTAGACTAATTGCGGGATTGGAATTAGCGCGTTGTTTAATTCTCCCTTCGCGTTTCGCAATCAATCCATGCCCTTGATCCGTGATTGCATATCCGACGGTCACGACTTAATCTGATCGTTTGATGGATCAAACATAGTCGTCGATATTTGAATCTATAAGATTCGATGGTCTAGAATAATTGCAGTATTGGAAATAACACATTGTTTATTTCTCCTTTCGTGCTCTACAATCTATCCCTGTCGTTGATCTGACGCTTGTGTATCCAACAGTCACGACTTAATCTGACTGTTTGGTGGATCAAACATAGTCGTTGATCTTTGAGTCGATGAAATCCAACAATCTAGACTAATTGCGGGATTGGTAATAATGTGTAGTTTAATTCTCCCTTCGCACTCCGCAATCAATCCCTGTCATTGATTTGGCTTGCATATCCGATGATTACAATTTGATCTGATCATTGTCCATTCCTCTAATGGTCCTTAATCCCATGGTCACTCATATGACCGACGTCCATTACATGAGATGGTCAACACCGTCAATTTCTTGATCAGATGGCTGTTAAGGCTTCTCACCTTTTCCTGTGCATCGATCGACTTCTCAGTCTTTCCATCGATCTCGATGACATTTCTACAATGCGCTCTTCCTTCTGAGCTTTGATCTTCATTTGCTAACCCTCCTGAGATTTAATCTTTGCATACTGTCTGACATTTTCTGCTAATTGTTATACTGCATATATTTGTCATAAACTCTACATATTGTTATACATTCTCTGCTAACTATTGTACTGTTGACATCAATGACAATTTCATCTATGATAACTCAACAATGACAATTCATCATAACAACTTATCATCACATCATAATGACATCGACTGTTGACATCAATGACAATTTCATCTATGATAACTCAACAATGAAAATTCATCATAACAACTTATCATCACATCATAATGACATTGAATGTTGACATCAATGACAACATATCAATGACAATATGTCCAATAGTTGATCATTTGGGTGTGGGCGCTGGGGTTGCAGTAATATAACAGATCAATGGTCACAATTTTACCTCGATGAGGGAATTGGATGCATCGAAAAACCGATGAAGCGACGACAATAATAGCATACAACCAACTTCTCCCTAGAAACAAGTTATAATTGAGGGGAGAATCAATTACTTCAACATCTACAGAAACAATTTTGTCTCCCAATTAAACTACTAAGGATTGTAATAATCCATAAGGACATAAACCTCTTCCATAAAATGCTCTTAACATGGTGGGAGATTGATTAAGACCAGGTGATTTAAGGCCTTTACAAAAATCCAAATACATGACACATGTGGATGCCCCCTCATCTAAGATCGTGTGATGAATATGTTGATTATGGACAACGACATTGATTTGGAACACAAGTTGGTGAGAGAGTCGTGATTTAAAATTATCCAGGTTGACCATGATATTATTGGATGACTCGGGATCTATAGCTCCGATGGATTCCAAGAGGGTCCTACGTTGGCTAGGGAAATGTTTTATAACTTTGAGAGATGACATAGCGCAAGGTGCTTGAGCTAAATCTTCAACAATGTTGTAGTTTTGAGCAACACACGAGTTAGGATTAAAGGTTGAATTTCGAATTGTGCTCTTGGGTGGACGTAGAATAGAGTCAAAGATTGGTTTCTCAATCTAGAGTGGTCTAGATGGAGGAGTAACTATAGTGGGCAGTGGATCTGATGTAGTTCCAGTAGTTACTTTTTCCTTATCTGGTTTACTTGGTGGTGTGTCATATTTCATAGTACGAGTGGTCAAATCTATCCCCTTAAACATCTAAATGTGTGCACTCGATGAATGTTCCTCGTTAGGAGGATGATTTGTGTTACCTCCTGTTGGAGGTGTAGGAATTTGTGCAACCAGTGAATGCTGCTGTGGAAAAGGATGTGTCAATACAACAGGTTGAGAATTTCCTTTGAAAAGTTTGGCAACTTTGTCTCGATAGGGAAAATCTTGTGTGTAGTGATCTTCACCACAAATGAGTCATAGAATTTTCAGTTTGCACTGCGGTTTCTTCTCAGTAGTAGGTGGTTGTGTTTGTGTTTTCGCATTCTCAATTTGATTATTTTTTTTCTTAGGTTTATTCTTAGTTTTATTCCCCCCCCCGACTGTTGTGTAGAAACAGGTTGAACTGCATTCACCTCAAATACTTGAGTCGGGGTGGAGCTTGATGAGAGTGAAGTTGATCCGGTATTTGGGGCAGTGACTGAATGATTGGTCGTGCCGGTCGGCTATGAACTAGACCGGGTTTTGACGGAACCGATAACTTCATCCACATGAGTAGTGGAGGATGGTTTTGATGGGTCGGTCGATGGATGAGGATCATTTGGAATCAATTCATACAAAGTACTGGATTGGGAATAAACCAAGTCCAGATATTGGGCACGAGCAATGGCTTCCTCTTATGTAACGACACCACCCATGGCTACGTCACGAGCAATAAGAGGTAAAAGAGATTTGGTGAACCATTCAACCAACAATTGGTCGGGAATGCTTTCTTTGATCAACCATCGTCGTCGTCTCCATTCATGAATATGATCAGACATATGTATGGAGTTAGTCTGACAAAGGGAGTTCAAAATTTCCATGCCAGTCTCGTAGCGGATAGGTAATTGGAAGTGAGTGACAAAATCCATGGAAAGTAAGTTAAAATATTGAAAAGTTCCACATTGTAATTCAATGTACCATTTAGCCGCTGAACCCGTAAGTGTACACTGGAAAAGATGTAACTGTATAGAAACATCCATTAGTGAATTTGATGAAAACCACATATGAAAGGTCATAACATGGTTATTATGTTCTTCACCAGGTTTTCTGTCAAATTTTTGAGTATTAGAAGGTAATTTGGCAGGAACGACTGGCCAAAAAGGGGAGTGTAATATGGGATCGTTGGTTATGTTGATTAAGGTTGGTTGTCATTGATGTCAATCCTTGAAGAAAGACCCATAGCACACATGTTTGGGTAATGGACCCAATAGTGTTTGATGTAAATATGACTCATTATTGTTTTGTCATGGTTGATAAAAAGTAAATATGGATGAACTCCAAAGTGGTCC
>JASDQU010100642.1:573933-673570 GCA_032191745.1 Picea mariana | reverse complement strand
GGGTTTCCACGTAAAACACTGGTGTACTGTGCATGTGTGTGATTGTTTATTTATTACTGCTCATTATTGGATAATAATTCTACATTGATATAACATTTGAAGAAAAAGGATTATAATTACGTTATTACTGATTCGCCCCCCCTCTTAGTAATCCAACAGGTTAATCTTGACAGATCCAGTAGATCGAGAGTGGATAAGAACGATAACTATCGATTGACTTGAGAATGATACTAGTGTGGCATAGGAACACTAGTAGGACCGTATACTAGTTGTGGTGGATAGTTGTAGCCAACATGTCCTCCCATATGCTGCTGATGTTGACTAGAAAAAGTAGGATTCATTTATTGAGGATTTTGCATAAAAGGAGAGGGGAAACCCATTTTTCCCTAGGGAGGATAACCAATGTAACCCAAGGGAGGATAGTTCATTTTATTAGTTTAAGGCAGATAACTAGTTTTCCCTTGAGGCGGGTAACTAGGTTGACATTGAGGAGGGTAAGGGATTTTCCCTTGGGGAGGAAAAGATTGTTGGCCTGAGAACCCCAAGTGGGATTCGGGACCCATGGGAAGGGTTGTCCAGAATGTAATCGAGAAGGATTGGGATTTATTATTCCTCCTTGTGGGTTGGGGTTTGATGGTCCTTCCTGATGTGGATGGTGAAACAATCCTCCTTTGGGTGGTCCTTAGGATTGTGGGGGGTTTCCAGTGAATGAAGGTTGAATTTTTTCCCCTGCCATCGGTTGGGTAGAATTTGGGATTTGACTTGTGAAAGGGGGTTCCCTCCCAGTTGGAACTTGTACTGCAATTGGGTTTTGTTGTGTGGTAGGGTTTTGCATTCATTGATGTGAAGGTGTCCCAACAGGGTTTTGTGGAGCATATGAAGCTGTTGCTTGAAGAGGGATGGTAGGTGTAACCGTCAAGGTACTTTACGAACGACTAGGTAACACAAATCCTATTTCACTTCGAACTTGTCCTGAAGTGGTAGAAATATTGACTGTTTGTTCGACGAGACGGTCGATAGGCTGACTTGACAGTCTTGACTTTGCACCGACGGAGGGAGATGTATGTGGAGGGTCAAAGGGTGGTCGACTGAAAATTAAATTTTTCATAAAGGTCTCGTACCGATGGAGTTATACATATAGAACAAACATGATTTTGTTGTGGATCTACCATTTCAGTAGAGAGAACAAGGGTAGTGTATTCTTTGTTAAAAGTTGGTTGTATTGGTTCCATATCTAGTTGATCATATGGCCTTGGCGGTGGGCTAGGGTGATCCTCTACTACAATGTTATCCGAGAAGTCCATTCCGACAAGGAGTGGATCATGAGGAATTGTCAAAGCCGGGTTGACAGAAAAAGTGGAATCTTCCTGAACCATAACTAAATATCTCTCAGGATTTGCTAGCAGAGGAGTAGCAACACTCCCAACATTTGAATGGTTCTCGACCTCTTCACGGTAATTGTCTTCAGGTGAGTTAGGAGGTTGCAGTTCGTATCCTTCCCGGGGAAACCCTTGCATCCTATGCCATCCACGAAAACCTTTGTCGACCATAATACCA
Source organism: Picea mariana (assembly GCA_032191745.1). NCBI lineage: Eukaryota > Viridiplantae > Streptophyta > Pinopsida > Pinales > Pinaceae > Picea > Picea mariana. The sequence goes on along the minus strand of JASDQU010100642.1, from coordinate 672,013 downwards.
ATTTTTAAGGACAACTAAAGTAAACAACCAACACTCGCTAAAAAATCTAGAAAACCAACAAGAAAAACAATGTCTTCTCTCAATGAACGTACTAGTTGGTGATGAAATCCAACATCGTGTGATCAAATTGAGAAGGGGCTAGGATATGAGTGGGTGGACCAGTTACATTGGAAAACTTCTTAATATAATTACACCTTGGTGCAAGTTCCCCCACGGTTTTACCCGTGGGATACCCTACAAGAAGCCCGAGTGAGTTTGACTAACGTCTGTTCCAGGTACAACAAAGACTTTCCTTCACCGTCACCTTATGTAAGGACCCTAAATATTATGGCCACTAAGGATACCAACTCGTAGTTAGCCTTTGGGAGGGTACAATCAACAGTCGAGTCCGAGCATATGGGCAAGATATCAAGTCCGAAATTCTTCAAGAGAACTGAGGACAAATGGACCGATAAACTCCAGAGGACCCCGAACAGATTTAGAATTCACGAAGATCCGAGACCAAATGAAAACAATTGATCCTCAAGAAGAACCCCCAATATACGATCGTACTACTACGATTGGTTAAGCCTTAGAGGGATAATCTTCGTTGCTCTCCTGCACACAACCTCGTGTTTAACCCCTATGTGAGAGGGGGATCTCAGTTATGCTTATACAAAGGTTGGAATTGCTCTCCCTATCGCAAGATTTTGAGTTTGTATTGAATGCTTTGGAGAGTTATTCTCACAACCTATTCCAAATCTCTATTCCTAGTCTATTTTTGGTGTAAAGATCCAAAAAATAAAAGTTTCTAATTTGATTTTAATTAGCGTTCATTTTCATGGTTGTCATTACACAAAGGCGTATGATAATGAAACTGATGATGTTTGAGACTCGACTTCCCAAAAAAGTAAAAAGAATGATATGCAAACTTTCTTTTCAATGAACTTCTAGCTATGGGAAGGATAAGAGTTTCTTTTCTTTTGTCACTAACAAATACTCAAGAATGAAAAACTATATACTATTTCGTTCTCAACAAGAATTCAAACAATTGCCAAATTATAAAGAAAACCTTTTTAATATCCAAAACCAATGCATGCAAGTATTTCTTTGTTTGATTGTATATGCAAACTAAAATGTCTGTATAATGCTTCGTGCTTTCTCTAATAACGAAAAATGTTCACTATTGTGATTTTGAAAAAGAAGAATCAAAAGTACACAAACAAAGACACTCTCAACAGTAAACAAGAGATCAAAAGAAGAACAAACTATTCACTCAAAGAAAAACACTAAAAAAACAAAAGTCACACTTTATAATCTTCCAGAATTGAGTAAGGGATAAAAGATAAGGAAAAAAATACTCTGATCATCGACCTTCCTTATGAAAACCTCCAATCAATCATATAATCGAGATGATCAACAAAACTAAACCAAGTTTGAGAGAAAACGATTGATTTTGCAATAAGGAAAGACAACACAAAATCAATAAGGAATAAAAGAATGAAAGATAGGAAGTTTGAGTCAAATAGAGGACAAGATCTAACAGAATAAGATCTGATCCAGAGAAAAAGATCCAAGGACTTTGCCCAGTGAGCAAGAAAGTCTACAACTTTTCAAAGGAAGAAAAATCAACGCTCTGGTAACCAAAGCACCAGAGTGCTACAACGCTCCCTGATAGAGTCTAGGGGAGCGCTGATTAAGCAACAACACTCCGACTCAAACTGTAGAGGGATGCTAGTCCTGAGGATAGCTTAAGAAAAAATTAAAAAGATGAATAACTCAGGAAAATAAGTAAGAGGCTCTGTAAGACAACTTAGCAAGGATGAAAAGATGTAAGGGCATATCAAATCAGCAAGTGGGATCCAAGGATAGGAAAAAGGCCACAGACGAACCAAGGAAAGAAAAAAAATGAAAATTCGCTCCCGAGTGGAGTCACCAATTTTTGTCACAGAAATATTCCCTTGCGGACATGTGAACTTTCCCTTGGAGTACAAACCCCTCTACCAAGACATAAAACTACCTTTGGACACTACCATTCTTATAGATTCATTTTATCCATCGAAAAAGAGAGAAGGATGGAGAGTATGATGTACCTCACTTTCGACGTTTGTCCAAGCTACTCCAATCCATGAGTTTTGAACAATACCTACAATGGACAACAAGAAACAAACGACTGTCTTCTACTCTAATGGATTAGACAAAATCAATTGATCTATGAAGATTAAGACACACATAAACAAGTACATGTAAACACATACTAGAAGGAAATATTCCAAGTATATTAATGATAACTTCAAAAGGAAACTTACAATCTTCAGATGATGTTGTAGCAACCTCTCCGAGTCCTCCTTGTCCAACCCTTGCTCGAAAGATCCACAATCAAAATAACAATGCTTTGTTGATTTTTTCTTTCTTTGTTCACCATGAGAATGCCTCCATTTATAGGCTTTGAGAGGGTCAACCACCTTGGGTATATTTGGAATTAGTTGAGGATATGGCTCCAAAAGTTGTGATATCTCCCTTAGATGCAACCCAGGAGTTAGATTCGATCCAAACCAACTCGATCCATCCATAGTTGTTTTTAGAAGAGAAAGGGATTTCTTCCAAGATTTTCTCAACCAATTCGGTGCTCCCTTAGAATGGGAAATAGAGCGCTAAAATGCTCCCTTTGAGATGGGAAAAGAGCGCTAGTGCTCCTTGTGAGATGGGAAAAGAGTGCTAGTGCTCCTTGTATAAGAGCAGGGGAGCGTTGATCTTCCCAAAAATTGCCAAGATGAGTAATTCCCATAAAAAAACACTTGTTCCGACTGTCAGATGATGGGGCTTCTTCTTCTAAGATGTTTTAGGGGTTGTATCAAGTGTTTTCACGGTGTTGTTCGTGATGCGACACTTACGAAAAGAGAATGCGACACTTACAACACTTGCGACAATGAGAATGTGACATTATTGAAGTGAGGAATTTTGATGTGTAACACATATGAGTGGTTGCAATCTAGCTTGTGTTAAAAATCATCACATAGAGTTTCTAGAGAGAAGACTTTGGTGGATAGTTCTATACCTTGAGTGGTATCCATAAATATGGGGGTCCACACGAAAAATGTTACTAGAGAGTGGTACCAATGCAACCAATATTGCATCCTGGGTCTATTGAGATAGATACTTGGTAGTGGGGTAGACATGCACACCAAAAAGACTTACTAGAGAGTGGTACCATGACAATCAACAAGATATAAGGATTGTATTGATATATGTGTCAAATAAGGGTGTGGGTAGGACCCAGACTCTTTTTTTGGGTACTTTTTGCAGAGTTGTACTCCCACATGAATATTACTACATTGACAGAATTCCCAAATTCTCAATACTACAATTATGTAAGAATTTAATGGAATAACAATAGAGGATAGGATTTCTGGGGTCCTAAGGGAAATGGAGTGCCAGGTACTATATCTCTCTGATATACATGTAGGGTCCAAAAATAGTACTAGAACCAATATTTTAGTGCACCAACTAAGGAGGCTCAATTGTACCCTTAATTGTACTACCCGATTAACTAGGTACTAGAGAGTAATATTCCCGAGTGTTGTTCTTGATGCACTATGTCAACAATATGATCAATCAACTTATCTAAAGCTGGTTTTGGGTAACCAAGGGGAGTTTAGATATTTCTGAGGGTACATGGAAGTGAAATTTCATATGTATGTGATGTTTGATGTAGTACTACTTGAAGGGGTACTAACATGGGTTATGAGGGGTGTCCAACCAGGTGAAACCAATTGTATTTCCTATGTGTATTATTCCCCTATTGTAGATTTACCTGCTGAATGATAGATCACTATGTTATTTGTATATGCTAGAAGACGTCCCTAGCCTAAATTTTTTCTCTAAAATATTAGCTAAGGAAAGTGTTTGATACTAGGTGTGGTGTTCTTTATTAGCAAAATAAAAGATTCAGAGCACAAATAACATAATATACCGAGATTTAGAGTAGAGATAACATATTATAACAATAATAGGCAATTGTAGAAGAAATAGAATACCACAAATGGCAATATGTTTATTGATGAAAACAATATTCACTTGCCTCTTTGAGGGGGAAACCTTTAGATGAGCAAAGCTCCAATTACAATATGCTTAACAAGACATCCTATTACCTTGCTTCTACTTCATTATATAGTTTCTATCTAACCTCATAAGAACTTTCTAGTAGGTGGAACCTTCCAATAATCCTTCTTACAATTATTTCTTTCACACTATATATCCTACATGGGCCTTATTTAATAGAGATGTCCTCGATACATAACAACCCAATAGAAACCTATCTATATACTTAAGGGAACTGTTAAGGTAGGACCTTAACATTCAAATTTTAGAGACATCCTTTATTACTTGTCTAGATTTTGAAGAGAAATCCCTTAGGACAGTTTCTTCGTAGGAGGCTTTCACTCGCATAAAGAGTTGTCATCTATAATGCACACCACCCAAAATTTACAAGACCACATGCTCTCCCTTGAACAAAGAATGTCAAATAGAGCTTATCCTGATAGGTCCTCAAATTTCTCTTACCTAAGACTTGATAGCAATGCCTTCAACACCTATGATCAGGGGGTGGGTTGTAGGGATAACCATGATAAGATCATGCCACTTAATAATTGCCTTACTTCTCATACCCCAAACACTACTAGCCTTGTAACCTGTCAACAAAATCAATCCCAAAAGATACCCATCTGGGAATGGAAATCAATACTTTCCCCTTTACTTTCCTTGATAATGGGATGTTTTGCAATAATGAAATTAATGAGAAGTCAATCCCTAACATTCATTAAGAGTTTCCCATTGATGATACTCATGATGCTTCCCAAGACTATGTCTCTGAGAAAGTTTTTTTCTAATCCAATTGTTTAGGTTGGAGGGAATTGAGGAACTTGATTTTGACATGCTTGCCTGTCTTGACATTTGTTCAATTTCTTTTGGTGATGAAGATGAGTTTAAGGACCTTCCCATGTTCTCCAACCCCTTTTTTCAATCTCAAATTCACTCTTTAGCGGGTGGTGACCCTAGGGTTGATGAGGTGAGGTTAGGTCCGAATTGTGATAAGTATCCCATGGATGATTCATGTAGTCATATCAAACCAACATTTGAGATCCTAAATGAAACAATGAATCTTGAAGCCCTTAGTTGCCATGCCCCTTTTCACAGACAATAACTAACTACTAAGACTTGCATTAGAACTTTGATATTGACTCCTAATGTGCATGGGATTTTAATAGTTTTAATGTGGGATGTCACAGTGACCTGAATTCTTGGTAGATTTTATAGGTGCATGATTGATACTTTTGGATCTTAACATGCCTTCCTATTACACTCCATGCCTTTGTTGGTTGGTAGGTTGAGTGGCATGCCTTGCATGGTTGTCGCCACATCATGGATCCTGCTTGTAGGGCTAAAGATTCATTTCTTTATGAAAACTTTCATCTACCTTGAAACTTGCAAGTTGTAAATCCCCCCCTGTCTTATACATAAATAAAAAATGATATAAGTAAAAATGAAAAAAAATGTCCATTGTTTTTTTCATTCTTTAACTTTACCTCACTTTGATTTTGATTTGACTTAGTTTTCTTTTTGCTTTCACCTAGTCCTTTAATTCCATCTACATGCTTCGAGTTTGGCTCACTTTTCTTTTACTTACATTTCATTTATTTTACTTCGTTTGACCAAGGTCTTGTGAGCTTTGTGTATTTTGGCCCTAACATAGATCAATGAAAAATAACCCTTGAGTTGCCTCTCATATTCAATTGTTAAAACTATTGGTCGGACATTAAGCTATTGCTACAGGTTACTAGATTCAATATAGCTATCGTTTGTTTTGACAGGTCTCACTCTAATATCATCAATTTCACTTAAAAGTTAAGAGAGTAACTTGTTGATACAATGGGGTTGTGAAGTCTATCACATATATTCTCTTCTTTCCCTTTCTTTGTTCCCCCCATGAGAATAGTGTTATCATACAGATGTAGGGATGACTCATATTACTTCCCATGCTACTCTCTTTAATTGCAATTCATGACATACTATACATTTACATTTGACTAGTTCCAAATAAACCATTTTGTTCTTGTTCCATCAGTGCCAACAACATTGTTCAGTTAAACTAGAGTTATTATTGAGCTTGTGCACCATTGTAAACGACATGCCTTTGTTGGTTGGCATGCGTTGGCCACATTTTTAGTCAATAGTTATAATTTGACAAAGATTTTCCAACCCCCCCTGACTCAATTATTTTTCACAAATATTCAATGTCCCTCACCCAACTGCCTCCTTGAGTTCTAGAGTTCGCTATCCTAAGCAATGTCTCTAGCTAGTTTGATGTCATCTTGGAGTTTCCACTACTTAGAGAGTTCTTGAATTTATAGAATACTATTTGTTTGGTTGGTGATAAATGGATACCAGAGTATGGTTTTAGTGTGTTCATGATGCATAGGCAACAAGTTGTGGTTCCAATGTGATGGTATATGTGGCATGTTGTAGGTTAACTCAAAACAAACGCATGCACAGTATAAGAAGGTATCACTTGGTGAAACTGGCCTTGTGATTTGGCCTTGATCACAAGTGGGGTGATTTATGTTCATTCTTCTATCCTCCAAGCTCCATTTTCACGTCTTGGTTCACCATCATACCATCTCACCTACATGATTGAGCCACTTGTCTTTACTATTAGTGCCATTTTCACCCCTCATTCATTGTCCACTTTTATGTTATTGTCAAGTCCTCCACCTTTGGCTCAAAATTAAATAGCAATTCTCATTATCATATTTATTTATTGATAGGATTCATTATGAGGATGTGCATTGTATGAAATACCTACCACTAAAACCTTGTTTTAATGTTTGACCCAAAAACAAACAAGCAAAACTCTGATCTTATTTTTTTTCCACAATGGAAAAACCTATCATAACTCAGTTGTCAACCAGCAGTGGGGGCAACCATCACTGACTGGTATCCACAAATGCAGGCTGGCTCATCATCGTTATTCAAGGAAAACCACGCCACCTGAAATAACCCGCTGATGGTTCGTAAGGAGACAAACTTTCCCAAATACAATTTTAAGTAATACTCCAAGACTAGAATACAAAACCCTCTTATGTATATTTTTTTTATTTTTTATTTTTTAAATTTTGCCACATGCTGTCGATGTAACTACTAGTTGGCCTCATCACATTACAATCCAAATGGTCAAATCGAATCCAACCACATGATCTTGATTTATACCAAGGCATAAGTCTTTTTAACTTTACATTTAAACCAAGGCATATACAGGGCTCGACCTACCTCCACACTCGATGGATCAGGACCATTCGACAGGTGTCGAGGCACATTCAATAGTAGACACCCGAGGATCACGATTGATCGATCTGTTAGTAAAATTGAAGGAGGACGTTGACTGGGGAAATCCAAAAAGCTGGAGCCTTGTGCGCCCCCACTCTTGATGCCAATGAACTGGCTGTTCGATCTACCTGTTGAAGACTTTAGTTTAATTGATATCCCCATAAACTCTGGTTGATCGACTCGTTGATGGATCCGATTAAGGAGCAGAACTGTGTGTTGCATACCCATAATTGCTCGCTAATCAAAGCAGTCTTATGGACAGATCATGCCACTCATGCACAAAACCATTTTGAATTTGGGAAAGCTTGAACATTTTCCAAGCTATTCACAAATAAGAGTAAAAAATAATGAAGTACCTTGTATGGAAAAATACCACATGGTGGTTGAGCAGTTTGAAGAATACAATGAAACCACCTATTCCAATGATGCTTTGCAGTTCCCTCTCTGAAGATCAAAGCTCTATTTATATCATTGGAGTGATTGTGGTCAGGCGAGAAGCATGGACAAATTTCCGAGGCCTTGATGAAAGAAATGTTAGACTACATATTTAGGGATGTTAGAGATGTGGGTGTGCTTTCTCTTTGGATGGGAAGTGATAGTAGTGTCCTTTGCTATTACCCATATGTGGCACTCAAATTTTCTCTCAAGGATCTTTACAGAACTACGCTCACTTCTAGCCAGCTTCAGGAGAAGCCATTGTCCAAGGCTTCAAGAATTTTTGTAATTGGTTCCCTTGCAGGATGCACAACCTTAATCAGTATTTATCCTCTGGACATTTCACTACACACAACTAGCAAGCAGATGATTATCATTTTTTTCTCTGTATTTGGGTTGAAGCTTGATTTCAATTGTGCATCGTCATTGGTTGTAGAACCATAGCTGAAGAGGGCAGATGAAGAACACTCCAGCCAGTAGACTGCACTATTCAAACAAGATTTCACTACACACAGTAGGGGACCATCCACACAATTAACATTGTCATTGGTTGCATAACCATAGCTGAAGAGGGCATATGTAGAACACTCCAGCCAGTAGACTGGACTATTCAAACAAGATTTCACTACACACAGTAGGGGACCATCCACACGGTTAGCAACCAATTAGCTACAAATTAGCTACGATGGTCCCCTACTGTGTGTAGTGAAACCTTGTTTGAATAGTGCAGTCTACTGGCTGGAGTGTTCTTCATCTACCCTCCCTCTTCAGCTATGGTTCTGCAATCAATGACGATGCATAATTGAAATCAAGCTTCAACCCAAATACAGAGAAAAAAATGCTAATCATTTGCTTGCTAGTTGTGTAGTGAAATGTCCAGAGGCTGAATAGTGATTAAGGTTGTGTATCCTCCAAGGAAACCTGTTACGAAATTTATTGAAAAGTCCTTTTGTTTCATAACTATATCAAATTGCAACAGAAATCTTTGAAAGGAGAAGAAGGTATCAAAGCAAGGGTTCCACTTCTTCCAGGAGGTATGCTAAGAGTTGGGCATTAATTTTTATTCACTGTTACTTGGATTCCATTAATTCTTTTTTGAATAAAATCCCTCTGTCAATAATTCTTTTTTGAATAAAATCCCTCTGTCAATAGGAGGGCACTCTTTGAAGGTGACAGAACTGTAGTGTTTGAGTCCAAAGCTTGGGGTCTTGAGGTAGAGATTGCCCCCTGTTTTCTTGCAGAATTGGTCAACTTGTTTGCTAGCATTAATATGCATATGCATGTATAGAGAGAAACTCTAGCATTTGGAACTTGCCATTAAAATGTGCTGGAGCGTAAGTCTTTTACTTTCTCCTTGCTTTTGTAATTATTTTGGTTCGTTCCAGTGCGGTTTTGAAAATGCAATGAAATACATTGTATGGAACAAATTTTCTCAATTAATGAAATCTGATCTCTGTCTTTATTTTTAAATTATTCAATGTTAAATTATTTTATTTCATTTTTTTTTAAATTAATGCATTTATCATGTTACATATGAATGTGAAATATATTTCCATTAGTTTCAATTATTCTCATTTCACATAATTTTGCATAAAAGAGGTTAGCAAGCATGGAGGTCAAGATTAACATGATGTCTGTTCGTTTCCATTCAAATGCTTAGTATAATTCATGTCATAGTTATAGAATTTTCATCTTTTTGTGAACATGAACATTTTGTATATTTAATTTGTTTGCCAGTTTGTTTGTGACCTGCTGGACTAGCCTGTGGCTTGAGAAACCGCGATTTAGGGGTATTTAAGTTGTCAAAATCACCTGGGGATTGCATCCAGCTTGAGACACACCAACCCTTAACATGACTGGGTTTTTTGTCCTTGCAGGTTTCGAACTGGTAACTTAACATCACGGAGTGCCTTAACAGCACATTCCGTCACCGACTGTCCTACATTCAAAAACTATTTGACATATACTTAACTATGAAAAGATATTTAGTATAATTACTCACATTTTGATTTGGTTTGGTAGTGAAAGAAGATCATAAGTAGAAAGAGCTTAATCAGAATTTTTTCAAGGTTAACCATTCATATATTTATGCATATAACATTCATGACTTTTTTTTAATGCATGATTTATATTTCAAGGTTAACCATTCATATATTTATGCATATAACATTCATGACTTTTTTTTAATACATGATTTATATTTACATTGTTAGAATCAAAGTTGCATAACTATTCATCACTCAGTTCATCTTTCCTCACAATTGAGCATTTGGGCTGTGTGACTCTTCATTGCACACTTGTCCTACTCATGCATACAATGATATTCTTGAGTTCCACGACTTTTCATGGTCGACTTGAGCGATCTTGAGGGATATAAACCAGGGTGATAATTCCCGCTTATTCCCAACTTCACCTCGTGATAGGTTAGAGATGTTGATTGCATAAGGCTAATTTGCACCATCAAAACAGGTCACAGTTATTTTCAAGTTGGTAGCTGTGTTTTTATACCAAAATTTATTTATGTATCGTAATATATGATTACATTGGTAGGGAATAATAAGTTTTATTTTGAGTTACACAAGAAGAAAATTAGCCTTTCGCACCATCCATTTGAACTAGCTACTATAAACACAGGGATGAGGGTTTGAAAAAAGAGTTGATTGATTACATGATATGTTTTTTTATGAGGGTTTGAAAAAAGAGTTGATTGATTACATGATATGTTTTTTTGGATAATTATTTAACTAAAAGGTGATTTTTTGTTTTTTTATAAACACAGGGATGAGGGTTTGAAAAAAAAGAGTTGATTGATTACATAATATGTTTTTTTATAATTATTCAATCAAAAGGTGAATTTTTTTTTTCCATAAATTTTTTTTTTCCATAAAAAAACAAAAACATACTTTTTATTTCATTGAAATTGAGAGTACATTCTTTAAGTGCATAACGCTTACATCAAGAACAAACAAACAATATATCCACTACTGTATTTTTTACTGGCCTATCCAAACCAATATAAATAAACTAAATAGAAACCAAAGAGTAGAGGCCTAGTAAGGCCTATTACATATCTAAAAAATTACATTCTTTTTTTTAAAGATAATTATCTATCAAAAAATTATTCAATAACCAACTTATTTAAATCCAAAAGCAAAGCATGTTTTGAAATCGATATTAGTATTTAGTTCCCAGAATACATTTGTGAAACTGACTTGACGGAATTGTTCTTATATAATTTTCATCCGGTGAGCAATTTGTTGAAGGCCTAGGTTAGTCACCTAGATCCGACTGTTCATCCAATTGATAATTAGCTCCGAATGTCCAAATACCTGCAAATAAAGATAATTCTTATCCATTGCACTTTTAAGGAGTGCAAATAAATCTTTAAATTTGTCCTGATTGTTGGATCTGTGTCCTAGGTTTTCTTTGCCTATAAAGAAATGTGAGTCCAATATATACAAAATAGATCTCAAGACACTTGTGATCCATACCTTGGTACGCACCGTCAAAAATACCCCAAGGGACTTTTTTGTTGATATCTACCACACTTACCAAACAAGTCTTTTTAAAAGACAAAGAGGGCTTGTACATGGAGAGTAAAGCCATTTTTTGTTGAGATACATTGAAGGATGGGTAGCGATTGTCTTAAAAAAAGACTAGCATTACGAGCCAACCAGACTCCTCAAGCAACCGGAATAGGTAAGACTCTAAATGGTTTCAACAAGCTTCGAACAAAATACTCACGAAAATAATCTACCAAAGTGTCTCTATCCCATAAATGATCCAAGTTCAACTAACCTTCGATCTCATGCCATACCTGGCATGTAAAAGGATAATCCAAAAAATGTGGGAATTGGTTTCATCATTTCTCTTGCACAGATATCATAAACCCAACCCCTTTGAGCTTAAGCCATAAAAAAATAATACCTTTCATTGGGCCATTTAGCTTCCACAACTTCTTGAACCACCATTGACTTATTGTACCCTCTAGATTACACATCACCACATATCCCAGTTTGGCAGAATAATGCCCCCTTGAAATGTTGTAGGACCATGCAAGTTCATCATTAGAAACCGACAATTAGATGTGAGCCTTTTTTAATTCATCTGTGTACTGAGTCTAGTGTTGATGCCAAACTACTCCAAAACCCAAGTCTTCCGCATTTAGCCACCCTTGTCTCCATATCGTTGAGTGAGCAAGATCTCCAATACTATTAAGAGTGCAATGACCCATCTCTCAGAGCTTAGAAATGAGGGCCTTTGGGAGGAATATGATTTCTCCAAACCCCACTATTGCATATGTACCAATTCTAACCTGATAGCCCAATCCCACCTTCCAGGCTAGAAACTGACCAATTATAGGAAAAACAAGAGTAATTGTCTTCCATTGATTAAAAACATTGTGAATTGACTTTTGGCTCCTTTGGATCCAATCTAGGATTGTTCCAGGTGTAATGTACTTGCCAATTAAAATCCCCCACCATAAATCGTCCCCAGTCAAGAAAATCCAAAGAGATTTTGCAGTCAAAGCTTTCTCGAAAATGAAAACATCCTTCAATCCCCATCCTTTAAATCCCCCGAGCTTCGACAATTGTTTCCAGTTGACCAAATGAGATCCCAAATATTCAGTGCTACCATTCCAAAGATAATTGAAACATAATTTCCAAATCTTGTTGAGTAATTCTTTAAGGATATGGGATAGAAGATGCCAATAGATTGAAATTGATTCAATTACTAATTTAATTAGAACCAATTTGCCACCTTAGGATATCCACCTATTACACCATAAATTTATTTTCTTTTCAATCCTCGAGAGTAACCACTTCCAATCAGAGATCCCATATTTATTAAGTTTGAGTGTGTAGCCAAAATACTTTAATCCATCCACTTATTCAAAAGAAGGAAAGTTGAAAAGATTTATCATGTTGTGCTTAATACCATCCTCCATAGCAGACTTGTTGACATTTACCATCATACTTATAGCATCACAAAATAAGTCCATAATCTCCTTATAGTGCCTACCTTCAACTTCCAAACAACAACAAATATGAGTACATCATCCACAAATAACTATTACCTTGATTAAGGTATATAGCTCAATCAAACTTTTAGTCCTCGATTGAGGGTTTAGTTAACCCCACCCAAGACCTCAATCAAGGTTTTGTTGGTGCCCTAAAATATCCTTGATCAAAAACTTCATTAAACACTCAAGTGGTTTTGATAGCTCAATCAAGCACTTACTAAAAAATACCTCAATCTACAATAGGATTCACTGTTTTCATGCACCACCTTGCCATACCCTGTTTCTTTATTTATTTTTTCCTTTTCAAAATCAGATGTCTATTTAATTTTATTGATACTAATTCTTTTTTAATGTTTTACCTACTCTATAACTAATTAAACTAATATGTAACATAACTTATCATTGAAAATATTTTATTAAATGGTCTTTATCTCTCCTTTATGTTCCAATGAAATATCATTGAATTAATGCAAACTATGTGTATATTAACTTTGTTCAAACTGTTATGTGTTTCAACCTTATCTAAATTTTTGTAAGTTGTATTTGATTTGGTCTTTTTTTTCTTTAGTGGATGACTCAATGTAAGCTATCCTAAATTAAGCAAATGTTATGCCATTATTTTATTTTAGTATTTTTGGATATGCTTTTCTCTTATAATAATATTGATACGTGTTTACATTTATTTTCTTATAATATTGATACATGTTTATATTTATTTTTTAAATTAAATGAGGGACTTGGGCCTAGTTTAATGGAGTTTCCTAGAATGATTTTGGGTAAGTGGAGCAAGATGAGTCATATTTTTGAAGGATATTCACGAGTTTATTTTTGAAATGTTTTTTTTGAGGTCTAATATTTTGAATTTAAAGGGGACGAAGGAAATACTACTTCCATATGAGGATATGTATGAATAGTTTTAGGGCAATAATGTTTGATATTGTGTTTTTGATGTATAGTTTTAAGTGCGGAGAGGGATAAAATCTCTCGAGGTGCAAACTTTTAACCTTTCTTCAAGTTTTGTACTCTAAAAAATGTTTGCACGCAGAGAGATTTGATCCCTCTCAATACTTGATATTTTTGGAGTTAAGATGAATCTATGTTGGTATATATACACACACAGTGATTGCTATTCATTCAAAGTATATATATATATATATATATATATATATAATAATAATAATAATAATAATAATTATATATAATAATAAGGCAATAGATCGGAGGAAAATGAGGGTTTTATCTTTTTTGGGCTCTGGGGTTTAGCCACCCCGTGCTATGTCATCTGAGGCATAGAACCCTAGGCGGGGGCCGCAGACCTATCCCTTCCTGCTCCCCAACCCCTCTCCCATACCCTTTTTCAGGCATCCTTTTTCAGGCTCCCGCACTCCTTTTCCCGGCTCCATATCCCTGCTTCCTGTCACATCCCCGACGTTGTACTTTGCACTCTCCCAAGTGAGGCCCGCGTGCCTTCCACATGACTAGGACATATGGAGGCCTCCGACTTGGAGGCTGTGGACTTCGAGGCCTCCCCTCCATGCCCCTATGCCTTCGTGTCCCAAGATGAGTTCCTGGACTCACTCCAAAACTCCCACCCGACTTCTCACGCGCCCTTGCATTCACTGCTCCCCTGTGGCTCTGGCCTTCTCAAGCTTGCCTCTCTCTCCCTTTCGCATGGAATCCCCCCACGCTCTTGGCCTCCCTCCCCCTACTGCGTGTCCTCCTCCTCTCCCGAACCTACATCTTATCCTCCCTCAGGAAAGGTTTTCACCTCTGCGAACACACAAATGAAGGAAGAGAAGGGTGATTTTGGCAGCGACGTTTTGACTTGGAAATTCTTATCTCGATGTATTAGGGAAAAAAGGGGCTCGAACAAAATGGTTGTAGGAGATCACATTCCCCTCAACAATGTCCCCCAGCTCTTGGGGAAGATTGTGGTTGGAAGGTTTAATGGCAAATCTCTGGGAGAAAAGGCCCTAACAGGCTGGTTGCAAAACCACTGGAAACATTTAATTGGTTACGTACCTAAGACACACATCTTGTCTAGAAGCTGGATCTCTTTATCTTTCCTTTCAGATGATGACTACGAAGAAATTCGCAGGCAGAGTTGGTCTTGGGGCCTGTCGGGTTTATCCCTGAAATCCTGGACTGTGGACTTCGACCCCCTTAAGGAATCTATGATGGTAATGAAAGTGTGGGAAATATTTCCCGGATTGCCTCTAGCCTTTTGGTCTAGGGAATCCCTAGAAGCCATCAATAACAAACTGGGCTCTTTTGTGAAACTCGAACCCAACTAGGATTCAAAAAAAAACTGCAGGTGGGCTTGGATTTTGGTCGAAGTGGATGTAAGAGAAGGTTTAGTAGGTAGCATTGACCTAGTTTATGCCAGAATTACCTGGCACCAGAAGGTATATTACTGGAGATTACCCTTCAGGTGCCATGGATGCCATGAAATTGGCCACATACGCTCTCAGTGCTCCATAATTTATCCATTGCAACAACCTCATGCCAGTAAATGGAAAACCAAGTCCACAATAAAAAAGTAGGAATTTGTGGAGGTCGACTCAGTTGAAGGCAAGAATGAAGCTTGTCACCTGGATATCGACAAAAGGGTCCTCTCCAGTTAAGCACTAGGAGACTTGGTTTCCCAAGCTCTTGCTTCAGGTATGCTCCCCAAGCCCCCTTCTTTGCCTCTTCCTTCTGTTTCAATGTTGGATCCTTATTTTCACTCCAGGACTCCCCCTTCTCCCATGTCCTCTCTTTCCCCTGTTAACCCCCTATCCTTCTCCTCTCCCTCAACTCAACGGGACTTGCCAGTACAGGAAGCTGACAACACAAGAGTTCCCTCTCCCTCTCTCCCTCTCCTGGAATCTCCCTTGATGACTCCCCCCCACCTCCCCTTCTCGGGCTCCCTCTTCTCCCACTCATGACTCCTCTCTTTCCTCTCATCCCCTCCCTTCCTACCCTGAACCACCCCTTTCACCTCGGGGTAACATATATTCCTTGAGGTATAAATCTCGGGAGACCACCCCTTCCTTTGGAGGTTTGTCTCTTGACCCCCCCCCTCTCTCGCCTAGGCATGCAACAAATCCTTCATCTCTGTAACACCCTAGTTTTGAGCCCCATACTAAATAATGCATTTTTTTAATCTATGAAAGGCCATAGTGCCCAAACAATTGAAAGAGGCCAGTGTGCCTAGGAAATGTAATGTTTTGATCATTATTATTAATAAATACATCACGAGCTGCTAGACAGACAAGGACAAGAGTTATAGGGGGATATGATTCTGTTAGTGTCAGAAGTCACTCCTGGATTGTAGCAGGAGCAGAGCCCGACTCCCATCAGTTTATGTCACGATTTGTTTATAAAAAGGGGTGATCGAATGGAAGTTAACTCAAAACAATGTTGTTCAAACTCCGAAACTAGGCCAGGCATGCATGGGCAAGTAAGGTCTTAGATAAACTTTGGATAGTGAGTTGTAGTAAGGGTGAGTAGGGGGAAGACTTGTATAAGAGAACTACAAAGGTCTGTCGTAAACATCAGGTTTCTAACAGACTGTAGGAGAAAACATCTAAACGCAAGATCTTCTTACATTCAAACGCAGAAAACCGGAGAATACAACAATGCAACAATAAATCCTTTATCGTAACATAATTGCAATAATTCAAGTGAATCAGTCAATCATGAACTCCCTCGGTATGAGATGAAAACTAGATGGGATAAGAAACCTGTCTGTCATTAAACAAGAAATCTTACATACAGATGCATAACCAGAGAACTAGAGACGTCTACTAAAACTTTACAGTCGGGAGCTTCGCTCTACCATCGATGCTTACAAAAATGGAGAAAATGCCTACATATACTCAAAACAACAACAACAACAAAAACAAGACGCTGCATTAAAAACATTGCGTCTGCATGTCTTCAGACAGTCTGCACATGCAAAATCTGGCCGATCGTGCACCCATGATAGACGCTATCAGATTTCAGACTGTCCTGCTGTAGATGCATCGAACAGCTTTAGTCCTTTGCTGTAATTTCTTTTTATGGTGGAGATGATGCTCAACCACCAACAACAACCACAATAACTTCTTTCTCGGGACTGGGGACAACCTCGGTCAAATCTTCCTTCAGGGACGTGGAGGTCTCCTAATGGTGCCACCTGGATCAGTTGAACGATCTCTCTTTGGATGCTGCTTCGCTGGATTGCTGCGAGGGACCCCTACGATGGACGTGGATGAGGGTCTAACGGGGGTGATGGTGCCAAAACTATGAGGGTGAGATGAGAGGTGATGAGGTGTGGGAGATGTGACAGGGGAAGACACATGGCGAAAGGCAATAAGCGGAGGGGGGAGGAGATGGGATATAATGGGTACATTATTTATGGGAGGCTGACGTGGAAGGGAGCGGGATACATGGCAGGTGGTGAGTGGATGATGAGATGGGGGAGGGACCATGTGGACGGAGAGAGGGGAGATGGACAGATGTCGAAGGACGAGGAGGGGCTAAAGGGAACAAGCCTTGTCGCACGGTCAGGTGGAGAACATACGACAGGGGGGGAGAACGATACAAAAGGTGACACGACAGGAATGGGGCCCTATGTCAATACCCCACCATTTCGCCCCCCCCCCCCTTTAATTAAAGGCAGGATGGAAAAGGGGGGCTGGAATCGCTTGAGCGTCGTTGATCCAAACGCTCTAATCCCGGACGCTTGAGAGATGCGCACCCGATTCCGGACCCCCCCCCTATTAAAGGCAGAAAGGCCAGGGGGGTCCGGAATCGCTTGAGCGCCGTTGATCCGGGCGCTCTAATCCTGGCCGCTCGAGAGATGCGTGCTCGATTCTGGACCCCCCCCCTTCGCTTAAAGGTAGAATGGAAGGGGGGCTCCTGAATCCAATCCCGACCGTAGATCTGGGCGCACAGATTCTGGCTGCCCAGATTTTCTCGCTGCATATCCAAAAGGTGCATTTGTGCCCCAAACTTAGGGTAAGTGGGTTTTTACCCTGCTTCTTCACATTTTCCCCCCCAAAGGGGCTTATCTTTCAGGAAAACATCCCTTGTACAAGAAATGTTACTAACATTAGGCTCCATGGGGGACGACATGCCCCCTGTGGGCTGCCGAGAACTCTTTGTAGCTTCAGTGCCTTGCTGTTGGGTTATGGAGTCAAGCTCGAAAATCCCCTCTGCTGAAAATACAGGCCGAAAAGTAAAAGCAAAACAAAACAAGGATACATGCTCAAAGGAGCTTATTTATGTATAGTCCTAATACTAATAAAATACTTTACATGGGGCTAGGTGAAAGCAAACTTCCACCATAACCATTCAAGCAGCTTTCTGAACGAAAGCTCCTTCCTTCTGTTGATGAGCAAAAACAGGTGGTGTAACCTTGACAACAGAATGGTTATACTCTTCAACTTCTCCTCACAGGCTGAAGTTGATATGAAATAGGGCGGCTCCAAGGCATAAGGGAAATGCCACTCCATGTACTTGCTGACAGGGTCCTGGAATGAGTGGCAAATTTTGGAAAATTGGTGACAGGCAGCCTCCTCTGCTACACAGTTGCTCACATGTGGCTGAATATCTCTGACAAGCATAGGTGTGTGGACAACTATCGTAGGCTCACTGATCTCGGGCGGTGGATGTTCGTTGACTGGCTCTGGATAGGAAAAGAAATGTGCGCTTAGCTGCTCTTCTGGTTCTTCCTCGTCTTCTTTGTGCACTTCCCCATCTTGTAAAAGGGGAACGGTCTCCCGATCCTTCTCTTCAATCCCAAATGTAAATACATCATGGGAAATCTCGTGAAGGAAGAAAGAAAAATCCTCTTCCACAATGGATTCTTTGTTTAAATCTGAGACAACAGGCTCATTGAGGGCAGATGCTAACGCATCTAAGAAATCTTTGATAATCTCTTCAAAAGAGCTGCTTAGATCATCTGCCTCGAAGACTGGAAAATCCTCTTCGTTGCCATCAGATTCCAATTTTGCATGTTGGGTAGTGAGAGATACCGCCTGCTCCATCAGCTCACTCAGGGCATCTTCTTCCCCCAGTCTTCTATCCTTACAACCCTCATCATCACAACCTCCATCAGACATAATCATATCTGGGAGGATTTCTTCTTCTTGGCTCTCCCATGGGTTAGATTCATAATGACCATAAACATGACCCGTGGGAAAGCTTTTTTCATAATCGCCCTCAGTAGAGCTGCTAAGGGCACTTGCTTCAAAGGATGGGAAATCCTCAACACATTGTTCAACTTCCCACCTGTCAAATCTGGCAGTGATAGATTTTACCAGTTCCATAACTCTGCCCGAAGCATCTTCTTCCTCCCTGGGATCTTCATAATCATCCATTGTAGAGATACCAAAATCATCTTCTTCAAAGGGTGGAAAATCCTCTGCACATCGCTCAACTTCCCACCTGTCTAGTCTGGCAGTGATAGATTTTATCAGTTCCATAACTCTGTCCGAAGCAGACGAATGGGGAGGAGAAAGGACTGATTTCTGATCAAGGTCATCAGGATCATCCTCATAGCCTACATAAGAGACAACTCTATCTTGTATACATTTGTTGTAGTATCCCTCACAACAGTTATGAAAAATCAACTCAGAGGGATAAAGCTCCTGACAATAGGCAGTGAAAGCTGCATGGAATTCACTGAGTGAAGAAATTCTAGCAGGGGGTAAAGAATAATACCATTTACGAGCATCTCCTGCTAACGAGAACATGAACATTTTCAGTAATACATCCTCATGATGTATCTCCCACTAATGCATGAGTTCATGAAACTCACTGAGATGCTGAGCAGGGTTGTCCTCTTCACGCTTTCCAAATATGGGCAAATAATCGCCCCATTCATTCAGAGAAGGGACAACATTAGGAAAACCAGGAATAACAGAAAAATTAAAAGGAGCAAACCTTCGAGCTAAGATTTTCTCCATATCGAACCAGTGGAGTCGCCAATCGATCCTCGAATCATGGAGTCACCAGGTGAAAGATTCATAGCTTTGAATATGCCTGGTCCTTGTTCACCATCAAAGGCCAGACCTTAACGTTGTTGTTACCCCAGGAAGCTTCTCAGGCTGAGAAAGCAGCCGCTGAAACCTTCTTGAGAAAGCTCCTCTGGGTCAGCTTTCAGGTGTGCCAACAGTAGCCACAGCTGAAACAATGAAGTGGAAACAATGGAGTCACCATAGTGGAGTCACTAGGTGCACAGTAACAATCTTGATAATTCTGATATCTGATGCACCTTCAGAATCAGTTAATCGTTGTCGTTCAATCCCGGGGAAAATATTCAATATTGTCCCCGACAATGGCGCTAGAAATGTTAGCGTCAGAAGTCACTCCTGGATTGCAGCAGGAGCAGAGCCCGACGCCCATCAGTTTATGTCACGATTTGTTTATAAAAAGGGGTGATCGAATGGAAGTTAACTCAAAACAATGTTGTTCTAACTCCGAAACTAGGCCAGGCATGCATGGGCAAGTAAGGTCTTAGATAAACTTCAGACAGTGAGTTGTAGTAAGGGTGAGTAGGGGGAAGACTTGTATAAGATAATTGAAAAGGTCTGTCGTAAACATCAGGTTTCTAACAGACCATAGGAGAAAACATCTAAATGCAAGATCTTCTTACATTCAAACGCAGAAAACCGGAGAATACAACAATGCAACAATAAATCCTTTATCGTAACATAATTGCAATAATTCATGTGAATCAGTCAATCATGAACTCCCTCGGTATGAGATGAAAACTAGATGGGATAAGAAAAATGTCTGTCATTAAACAAGAAATCTTACATACAGATGCATAACCAGAGAACTAGAGACGTCTACTAAAACTTTACAGTCGGGAGCTTCGCTCTACCATCGATGCTTACAAAAATGGCGAAAACGCCTACATATACTCAAAACAACAACAACAGCAAAAACAAGACGCTGCATTAAAAACATTGCATCCGTATGTATTTAGATAGTCTGCGCATGCAGACTCTGGCCGGTCGTGCACCCATGACAGACGCTATCAGATTTCGGACTGTCTTGCTGCAGCTGCATCGACCAGCTTTAGTCCTTTGCTGGACTTTCTTTTTATGGTAGAGATGATGCTCAACCACCAACAACAACCACAATAACTTCTTTCTCGGGACTGGGGACAACCTCGGTCAAATCTGCCTTCAGGGACGTGGAGGTCTCCTAATGGTGCCACCTGGATCAACTAAACGGTCTCTCTTTGGATGCTGCTTCGCTGGACTGCTGCGAGGGACCCCTACGACGGACGTGGATGGGGGTCTAACGGGGGTGATGGCGCCAAAACTATGAGGGTGAGATGAGAGGTGATGAGGTGTGGGAGATGTGACAGGGGGAGACACATGGCGAAAGGCAATAAGTGGAGGGGGGAGGAGATGGGATATAATGGGCACATTATTTATGGGAGGCTGACGTGGAAGGGAGCGAGACACATGGCAAAAGGCAATAAGCGGAGGTGGGAGGAGATGGGATATAATGGGCACATTATTTATGGGAGGCTGACGTGGAAGGGAGCGAGACACATGGCAGGTGGTGAGTGGATGATGAGATGGGGGAGGGACCATGTGGACAGAGAGAGGGGAGATGGACAGATGTCGGAGGACGAGGAGGGGCTAAAGGGAACGAGCCTTGTTGCACGGTCAGGTGGAGAACAGACGATAGGGGGGAGAACGATACAAAAGGTTACATGACAGGAATGGGGCCCTACGTCAATACCCCACCATTCCACCCCCCCCCCCTTTAATTAAAGGTAGGATGGCAAAGGGGGGTCGGAATCGCTTGAGCGCCATTGATCCGGGCGCTCTAATCCTGGCCGCTCGAGAGATGTGCGCCCGATTCCGGACCCCCCCCATTAAAGGTAGAAAGGCCAGGGGGGTCTGGAATCGCTTGAGTGCCGTTGATCCCGACGCTCTAATCCTGGTCGCTCGAGAGATGCGTGCCCGATTCCGGACCCCCCCCCCCTCCGCTTAAAGGTAGAATGGCAGGGGGGATCCGGAATCTGATCCCGACCATAGATCTGGGCACACAGATTCTGGCCGCCCAGATTTGCTCGCTGCATATCCAAAAGGTGCATTTGCACCCCAAACTTAGGGTAAGTGGGTTTTTACCCTGCTTCTTCACATTTTCCCCCCCAAAGGGGCTTATCTTTCAGGAAAACACCCCTTGTACAAGAAATGTTACTAACAAATTCCACAAGAGAGGGGGCTTGAGGGGCTAAGTATTTATTTTATATTTTATTTACCCATTTTTGTTTTAATGGAGAATAACAATTACATGAGCTTCTTGGGAGAGTGGGGGGGGGGGAGGCCATGTGGTTCCTTAATTCCAAGAATTACATAAACCCATCTTTGGTCTATTGTGGGGGTTACTTCTTCTTCATTCATTCACTCACTCACTCATTGTTCATTGTTCACACCTTTCATTCTGTTCTCTCTCCACTCATTCTTGCACCCACTCGTCTTTCCTCATTCGGGTTTTGGATTGGGAAAGGAAAACGAACTGTTGGAGAGGAGCCATGGCTTTGTTGGTTGTAAAGACTGCTGGTGTATTCTAGCCATGAATTAAGGCCTGCATGTTTAAGATGCTTTGGCATGTGTTCAATTTTTCTGATAGCTGCAAATCCTAAGTGTCCCAACATGGAGATTCATTACCAGATGCACTGGAGCCCTAGAAGGAGATGGACAACCCGAGGGACTGCGTGGAAGAGAAGGGGGTCCATTCTCTTAGGTTGTGCAGGTTGGGTAGAAGAGAGATGATGTACTTTGGATTGTTGTGGGTGCTGAAAATCCTGTGAGAGCTTGAGTGCTGACTGGTTTGGGAAGCCGAGTGACACTCTGGAACCGTCCTTGTGGATTCATAGCCCTAGCTTGGGGGTGACATTTCTATTGAGACTTGGAACAACAATGTCTATGGTTGGGTGGAACGTCCTTGGTATGCAACCAGTTGGTGATTCGTTTCATGAAAGATAAGCGCTCTCTGTTATGGTTTCATCTACCTTTGTATTTATTCCGTTGTGTATTTATTTATCTATGAAATTCATATCTGTGATATGCATGATTGCTGGTTATTGTTGTGCATGACATATTTCTCATTTCTTTATGTTGTAGCATGAATCTTTAACTCTGCATGTGAATATTTCATGTATCTTTATTCATTAAAATTTGATTAGAATTCAAAATTAGTCCAGAAGCGGGCTTGAAGTGGTGTGCTCGACATGTGGTTGACTGGGTACGTTACAATCTCAAAAGCTAAAGAGAGAGCAGTTGCAAAAATTCACAAAGGCATCCAAGCAACCATCATAAGGGACCTTAGAACATGAAAAGCCCCTTCGAAAAAGGCAAAATGATCTTCCTCTTTTTCAACGCGCGTGGGGTGGGGGCTGCCCCTAAGAAGCTAGCCCTCAAAAGATTGATCCATGGCCTAAAACTGGACATTATCCTCATCCAAGAGACAATGTTATTTGGTGAGAAAGCCAGAGAAACCTTCAGTCCTTGGCTTCGAAACTGGTCCTTCAACACAATCGACGCCTCAGGTCTCTCTGGAGGTATGCTGACTAGATGGAGCCCAACTTTCTAGGCTCTGTCCTCTTTTTCTACTCGCTCTACAATTTCAATCAAATTACAACACATGAAAAATAATTTGACCTTCTCGGTGGTGAACATTTACGATCCTTATTCTGATAGGACCTCCTCTTGGGAGGATTTGGACTCTACAGGATTTTTCCGTGACCCTTTTTTGGTGGTGGGGGGGATTTGAATCTTACCCTTTCCTTGCGGGAGGTTTTGGGTGCACTTTTTCCAATCCTTTTTTGAGAAGGCCAACCTGGTAGACATTGAACTTATAAAAATATCCCCTACTTGGAGGAATTTCAGAACTGGGGACGAGGAAGTTGGAAAGAGATTAGACCACTTCTTAGTATTCGAAGCCCTACTGAACTTGGGCCCAAATTTTAAATCAGGAGTAGAGGTGGGAAGCATTTCAGACCACTGACCTGCCACACTACAATGGACCTTAGGTTTTGAGTCCCGCCTGTCACCCCTTAAATTATGCCAATCTTGGATGGAAGAGGAAGATTTCAAGAATCTGGTCCTTTCCTCATGGGCCAAGCTTTCCCCCTTGAAACATGATCCACTCATGGTGCAATTTGCAGCTAATCTGAAAAATTTGAAAAACGCCATAAAAAATTGGCTCCCTTTACGGAAGTCCAAGAGGCCCCGACACATCTGGGACACTGAAGAGAAAGTATCCGAGATCCTCAGAAACCTAGAGGACTTGCCCCTTACTACTGCAAAGTTAACGAAATTAAGAGAATTGGAGTATAAACATGCAAAGTGGCTCAAGACAGAGGAATACGAATAGTGTATCAAGAGTAGGGCTCTCTAGATAAAAGAAGGAGTCAATAACACAATTTTTTCTCCAATTTGCGAACTATCGAAGAAACCTCAACACATTATGGGAAATCAAAGATGAAAAAGGGAACGTGGCTGCTTCCTTTGAGGAAAAGGAAAATCTTGGGGTAAATTTCTTCAACAATCTCTTTTCAGCCCCCCTCGGATGCCCCATCTAAGAAATCCTGGAGGTAGTGGGAAAATTCCTTAGCCCCTTTTCCAAATAAATGAACCTTTCCTTAGAGGAAGAAGTGTCAGAACCAGAACTAAAGGTGGAGTTGTTTTCCATGAATAATGGAAAAATCCCAGGCCTAGATGGAGTTATGGTGGATTTTTTAAAGCTTTTTATGACCTTCTAAAAGACGATCTACTGCTAGTGGTAAGAGAATCACAAAAGGAAGGAAGAATTCATTGTCCTCTCAACACCACCTTCTTGTGTCTCATCCCAAAGAAACACTTCCCTTCTTCCTTTGAATATTATAGACCGATCGCCTGCTGTAATGTCATCTACAAATTGATCACCAAGATCATCTCTAGGAGACTTAGACCGATGCTAAGTGAAATCATTAGGAAAGAAAAATTTGGCTTCCTACACAACAGACAAATACACGACGTGGTAGCCATTGCTCCACTCTGTCAAGAAAAGAAATCTCAAGGCTGCCATCCTGAAAATGGACCTTTCCAAAGCCTATGAACGAGTAAATTGGACTTTCCCACACCTGGTCCTTATCCAATTGGGCATGAACTTAAAAACTATCAATTGGATAATGGGATGCATCCAAAGTGCCTCCTTTTCCATCCTTATCAACGAAGCCCCATCCAATTTCTTCAAATCCTCTAGAGATCCCCATCAAGGTTTCCCCCTTTCCCCCTTTCTTTTTCTGATCATAGCAAAAGCACTCAGTTATTTGATAAAGGAGGCAAGGTCTAAGGGCCTCTTAAGAGGATTTGCAGTCTCTGAATTAGAATCAATAACCCACCTTTTATTCGTAGATGATATCTTCTGCAACTTCTTTGTCTCTCAGAGGAATTTGAATGCCTTTAAGGATATTTTAAACCTCTTCTGCAGTTCCACGTGAATGAAAATAAACATGGAAAAGTCATATCTACTTCTTAATCACTATGATAATGAAGAAGAGCCCTCCATTTCAATTACTTTTCCTGCCCCAAGGAAACTTCTCTCTAAAGGAATCAAATATCTGGGTATCAACTTAAAACTAGACAATTATAGAAAAGAAGACTGGGGCTGGTTAATAAGAAAGGTCGAGGCCTGCATAGCCGTTTGGGTCAACAAACTCCTCTCTAGAGGAGGAAGACTAGTACTAATTAAAGTAGTCCTAGAAGGAATTCATGTTTACTAGAATTCAATTGCTGAAATCCCTAAAGGAGTCCTAGATCATATTCGTTGCCTAAGTTTTCACTTTCTATAGAAGGGACAAAATGTCCTTGGAGGCACCCCTCCGGTCAAATAGAATTCAATTACTGCACCTTAAGAAATGGGTGGCTGGGGTCTAAAAAACTTAAGACTTTTTGCTCGCGCCTTAGCGGGAAGGAATCTATGGCATCTAACCCTGGGAAACACACTATAGGTAAGAGTTATGAACTCCGAATACTTTCCTACTTTGTTTATTTCTGAATGGTTCCAAGAACCTTTTAAATCCCCTAAAGGCTCAATTGTTTGGAAAGCACTTGTACAAGCTTTCCCCCTTGTTGGAAACTGGATTGTTTGGCGCATTGGAAACAAGGAAAAGGTGAGGCTGGGAGAAGATCCATGGCTGGGAGCTGGAAACAATTACAAACTCCCCCCTCCCTTACTTTTGTTCCTCAAAGATAAAAACATCCGCTTCCTAAGTGACCTCAACATTGGTTTTCCCCAAATTCGAGGAAGAAGGGGATGGAAGAACGCATATGCCCTAATCTCCCTCTAGATCTACAGGACAAATGTAACTCTTTCATTTCCCTGTTATGTGAAAACTTCATTTCCCTGGATAGAGAGTCATAGGACTCCCTCAGTTGGTAAAAAAACCCGTAGAACAACTCTTACTAGGTCAAGTTGGGCTATAAAGACTAGCTAGAAGAAAACTTTGTGACACACTCGAAGTGGTGGTGGAAGCCCTTGTGGAAAATCAGAGCTCCTCCCAGAT
This sequence comes from Picea mariana, assembly GCA_032191745.1. NCBI lineage: Eukaryota > Viridiplantae > Streptophyta > Pinopsida > Pinales > Pinaceae > Picea > Picea mariana. Next base: position 645,647 of record JASDQU010100642.1, on the reverse strand, counting down.
GTAAAGTGACGCTTTGTCTAGCTCTAAACAATAAACTATTGAAATGGGACAATTTCCTTAGGAGAGGATGGTGGAGACCTAGCAGATGCCCTATGTGTAAGGAAAATCAAGAAACCATTACTCACCTTTTTATCTCTTGTCCCTATGCAGAAAAAGTTGCGCATATAATAAAAGACCAACTAAAAACCAAGGCTATTTGGGACCAGGGATCTATTGAAGACTGTTTCATAACCTGGATTCAAGACAAAACAACAACCTTATATGTAGGTCTCCCAGGCATCATGATCTCAAACATTTGGTGGGAAAGAAACAATGTTGTTTTTAAAGATAAGACTATTCCCCCAGAAGTGACTGTGGCAATTTCGATCAGCCAGGCGGAAGAATTCAAGATAGAGCTCAGGGCAAGAAAACATCGTTTTATATGTTGATGAATGCAGCTATGGGATACATCCTCCAACTTACAAACCTTTGAGATGTGGAACATAGCAACTATGGAAGTCTTTTTCTCAGCTTACAAACCTGAGAGACATCCCCTAAGAAGGGTATGTGGTTCCTGCCTGAGACAGAGATGGGAACGTAGAGATGACCTCCTCCATTCAGAGAGTTGAGAAGAACTCCAGATGATTCTCCAGTGGAAAAGTGACCTGTTGAGTTAGGACGTGCCTGTGGCTGAGCACAAGGTGAACGTGTGAAATCCCAAAGTGCTGGGTGCATCGTCATGAGAACAGAAATGAAGATGATGTATTAGCCTCCTTTGAGCAATAGAGTTGCGAGAAGACTCCAGATGATTCTTCTGTCGGTGGAAGTGGGAAATAATATCTATAGAGTGGTCATGCCTGTGGACGAGCACATGTGAACGTGTGAAGACCTGGTTCTTTTGTGTAATGCAGTGAATTAGGGCTATGACATCCCTATGGATGTGCCCCTAGTGGATGAGCAATAGTGGGTGTATCATATCCTTTGCTATATATTGTTCAAGAGTCAGACCTGCCTGCAACCCTAATAGTTATATAAAGGGTATAGGTCAGCCCCACCCTTAATGTGATTAATAATAAATGTAAAAGATAATTAATAATAATAATAATAATAATATAATAATATAATAGTATATTATAAAGTGACTTAGAGAGGTCGGTCCTGTTGAGCCAATAGACACCTTTGTTGATTGGACAAGTCTAATATAAGTAAGGGATGATTTCACATTGTGGAATCATATCTTCCTTGTGAGTTTGGAAATTTCAGCAAACACATCTACTTGGGAAAAGGTGCGCACCTCTCTTGGGCGCTAGTCTTCTAGGGTTTGAAGCACCCTCTTGTGTGCTAAGGTTTATCTTGGTGGAGGTATTTATCTTGAAGAATATAGCAAAGGATTTGGCTGGGTTTTCTTCCCTTGTTGAGAAGGGTTTCCCAGGATACTTCTTGTGTTCTTGTGCATGGTGTTTCTTCTTTTGATCTTGGTTGCTGCAACATTATTGTTTATGGTTAAGTGAAATGCTAAAATGAAATGAACTTCATGCTTAACCTAGCTTATGAAAAATAAACATGGTCTCATATCATAGGTCTTGAAAGAACCCATTGCACAAGCATCTTCCAAGTCTCATCTTTTACCAGTCATCCCTCCTCTTCTGCAGAACCGTATGACCCTCCTAGGGTTTCCAGAAAATCCGTACGACCCTCTTCTTTTGGGCGTTTCAGCGCCTTAAAAATTGGAATTTGGGGCTAATTTTGGCATAAAATAATACAGCCTCTTGCATCGCATCTCCAGAGAATCTTAGAGTGACATTTCGAGCATTTTGAATTTTTGGCCCTAGGGTTTCACCAATTTCTGCAGAAATTTCAGAATTAGGGTTTCTGCAAAGCCATTGAAGGAGCTCTTCAACTCACCAATGTTCTACTATCTCTCAAAGTCTTATTTTTGGCAGTGATAAGTCCAATAAAACCTACAAGTGCTAGCCTATCTTAGCCGTTAGGTTTTCTAGCCTAGTTGACAAAAGGTTGTGAAGAATCTAAAATTATGATGAACAAAAACTATGATGGAAGATAAGCTTGATGGATCAAGCAACTTCAAAATTCTTGAAAGACAAAACTTCAGAGGAAGACTTATTGTGGGTAATACAAACGAGTTTACCAGAGACAACTATCAATGAATGGAAGGAAGATGCTGTCAATACAAGGAAGACAATCACCTACTCAAGCCCTCACTTTGAAGGGCCAACTTCAAAATAACAAAGATGACAAAAGATGACACCGTGAATATCTTATTCATAAAGATCTCAGAGGATAGAGATCAACCAAAGAGCCATTGAACAAATCATATCAACATCCTTTGGTATGCACTTGTATATATTATTTGTATCATTCTCATGAGTGAAATTGCAGGAGGAAGGAACCTTTACTGAAGTCATGAATCAAGACGGATCTCAGTGCATTCAGAGAAACAACACACTCAAAGTAAAGACTCCAGGTTTGATTGTTGTAATTTTCATTCCTCTAACCTATATTTCTAAAAGTTTGCTACATTACAAGTAGGTTTTGTAGCTATGACAATATTCCTTAAAATGTTTTGATTCCAGAGATGTACTCACTATTCTCCTTTAGGAGATATTCTTGTGTTGGTTCTTTTTGTTTTCTTGTTCCAGATAGGTTAACAAGAAAAGAAGATGCTTATCCTTTAGAGGGAGTCACTTGACTCAGAAGGAGACAAAACCATTTGAGAAAGAAGAAGAATAGAAACATCATTGAGAAAACCAATGCTACAAAGCATGATCATAATCTTTCTAGGATTCCATGGGAAGAGGCATGCATGACACAATATATGTGCAGAACAAGAGTCTTCACCAGAATTTGAAAAACATAACTCCTGAAGAAGTCTTCACCGGAATGAAGCCTGAGATTGAGCACTTCAGTTTATTTGGGTGCCCAATGTTTTTTCATGTACCCAAAGAGAAGAAGTCCAAGCTAGATCCTTTAAGAAGAAATGATACAATGAATCTTCAAAGACATCCCTAGTCAGAGACAAATTGAGACAAGTAGAGACGTTGTCCTGAAAAAAGAGACATTTTTTCAAAGACCCAGAGGATCTCAGATGGAGATTGACAGTGAAGACAACACCTTTTCCCCCTTCAACAATTCAGAGGGAGACAATCATTACTCCAAGATATCCAGTTTCTCCAGTTGATATGTTCAGAGATATTGTAGTAGGGCACAAAATGCCTACCTAGACTCACTCTGCAAGAGGCAGAGAAACATACAAGCCTCTCAAGGCACATTCTGAGAAAGCAAAAGAGATTTTCGAGCTATCCTTCAGTCATGAGCCACTTCATTGATGCTGAGACACCTTGTCTTAGAGAAGCAACAAGAGAACTAGTATAGCAAGATGCCATAACAGAAGAATACCAATATATCTTAAAAGAATGATGCATAAGATATTATTCAGGTACTAGAAAGGGAAGTCTGTGGTAACTTCTAGGTGGATCTATATGATCAAGCATGCAACTGATGAAAGTGTCAAGAAATACATAATGAAATCTATAGCTAGAGGTTTCTCACAAACAGAGGGAGTTGTCTATCATGAGCCACTTGATCCAGTAAACCCGATACACTTCCATCCGTACCTCAATCCATGAGTTGGAAACTATATCATATAGATAGATTCTTGATAAGTTTGGATTTCAGCAAGACTGTTGCTAATCCAAACCTGTACCATTACTGTATGGGTGACGAGAGCTTGATCCTGAAGACTTATTCATAAAGCATTGTTGTTACAAGTAATCCTTGACTTCTGAAATTCGAGATGAAGAATCTGAGTATGATGCACTACTTCTTGGGACAAGAAGTATGACAAATGACCTATAAGATTTTCCTGAGTCAAGGAAAATATATAGTGAAAATATTAATGAAGTTCAGTATGAAAGAATGAAAAATCCACCGTGTTGAATTTAAAGAAGAAGATTGATGATGATTCAGACGAGACTGATCCACAACTGATTGGATCACTAATGTATCTGGTCAACACCAGACTTGATTCATACCATGCAGTGAATGTGCCTAGTCATTTCATGAGTCAACTGAGACAGACTCACTATACAAACAAGCAAAACATGTATTGAGATATATACGAGACACAGTTAGACATGGCCTAAGATATGCCTCCAGTATAAACTTGAGTTTGCAGGATATGCCGATTCAGATTGAGCAGAAAGTACAGTGAACTGGAAAAGCACATCCAACTGATGTTCTATCGTGAAGTTTTTTTTCATGGTTTCCTAATACAACAAGAAACAAAACTCTGTAGCCTTGAGTACCACAGAGGCAGAGTATATAAGCATCAAGTTTGCGAAGCAATGGGGCTTCACAAGCTTCTCACAGATTTACTTGACCATGAGATGGATCCTATGATGATAACCAAGAGCCGTGAGTAAAGCTCCTTGAGAACCCAGTGTTTCCTGATGGATCGAAATACGATAAGATGAAATATCCTTATTTCAGAGATATGATGCAGAGGAAAATCGTACACATGCAATACCTTCCTACACATGAGCAGATTGTAGATATCTTCACCAACTTAACTTCGTGAAGAATGGCTCCCTAGTTGAAAGGGAGTGTCAATAACTCTAGCCAAGACAAAATTCAAAACACATCCGTGTGAGACTTGGCATGATAAAGAATGCCTCCCTAGATGAGAGGGAGTGTTGATGAATGCAACTATGGGAGACATCCTCCATCTTACAAACCTGTGACATGTGGAACATAACAGCTATGGAAGTCTTTCTCTCAGCTTACAGACCTAAGAGAAAGCCCCTAAGAAGGGTACGTGGTTCCTGCCTGAGACAAAGCTAAGAACATGGAGATGACCTCTTCTATTCAAAGAGTTGAGAAGAACTCCAGATGATTATCTAGTGGAAAAACGATCTGTTGAGTTAGGACGTGCCCGTCGCTCAGCACAAGGTGAATGTGTGAAATTCCAAAATGTTGGGTGCATCGTCATGACAACATAAATGAAGATGATGTATTAGCCTCCTCTGAGCAGCAAAGTTGTCGAGAAGACTCCAGATGATTCTCCTGTCAGTGGCAGTGGGAAAGCAAATCTATAGAGTGGACGTGCCTATGGACGAGCACAGGTGAACGTGTGAAGACCTGGTTCTTCTGTGTAATGCAGTGAATCAGAGCTATGACATCCCTATGGATGTGCCCCTAGTGGATGAGCACTAGTGGGTGTATCAGATCCTTTGCTATATGTTGTTCAAGCTTCAGACCTGCCTGTAACCCTAATAGTTATATAAAGGGTACAGGTCGACCCACCCTTAATGTGATTAATAATAAATGTAAAAGATAAATAATAATAATAATAATAATAATAATAATATATTATAAAGTGACTTAGAGAGGTCGGCCCCGTTGAGCCAATAGACACCTTTGTGGAGCTTCCGCAATCCTTCGATCCAACTTTTGGTTAATCGGGCGCTCATGTTGTCGGAGTGCCCATCGTCCAACTCTTCGTCTCCAACTATTTGTCTTTTGGTGAGGGCATCCATGTCCACCATGGGGCACCCACCCAACTCGCCACTTCGGTCGTCACTCTTTGTCACAAGTCAAGTCTTGGCAAGTCGTCTTCGGCACGACAACGCCTGAAGCTCCCAACTCACCTATAAAGAGTTTGGGCACCCTCTAGCTCGCCCAACTTGTCGTCTTAACTCGTGGAAGGAGAGCATGTGCCCAATGAAACTCTTGGGGCCTTACAGAAGGAATCAAAATAGTTCAAAAGATTCAAGAAAAAAGGTTACAATGACAATAATTGAATCTCTCTGAACTATATTTAGAGTTGATGTCTCTTAGTTCTTGATAAATCCAATGACTCAAACACCAAATATAATAACAACAAATAATATCTAAGGACTCAATCAGATTTAAACCTTTCACATCTGGTTTTACCATCAACAACATGCTTTATTCCCAAAAGGATACGTATCTTACAAATCGGTATTTGGGTGTCTTTTACTTCGTATTATCCTTGCGTGGGAATCTGGCTTCCCCTCTACGCATATCTGAAATGACCTGGAACCCCTATCAAACAATAAATGATGAACAGACCACTTTATAAGAACAAATAAAATACCGCTGTTGCGCTTGAATTTGACCTTAAACCGCTTGAAATAGACCTTGATTTTCTTGTATTTCATGAAGCCATAGACGGAGCTTGTGCACAGAACGAGACGCAAGGAAAGAAACCCAAGAACCAACAAAATACCTCTGTTGCTCTTGAATTTGACCTTAAACCGCTTGAAATAGACCTTGATTTTCTTTTATTTCATGAAGCCGTGGATGGAGTTTGTGCACAGAACGAGATGTAAGGAAAGAAACCTTAACCTTTTTATACCGTAGAGAAGAAAGAATTGAGGAATGGAAGAGATGAGTGTGGCCCATTTGGGTTGTTCATCCTGAAAACACCTCTGAATGAAAAACCTCAACAACCGTGAGCTGCCATGGCAATGGATCCACCGCCCTCTATGATAAATCGTGTAGAAGCTCTGTGAAAGGCAATCTGTAACCCACAAAAATGACATGATATATAATGAAACCAACAGGAAAACAACCCATCGTCAAAACTGAACAGAATTATGAAAGATAAAAAATAATATCAAGAAGCCAGATTAAAGATCAACTATATCATGTCGGTAGAATCTTTCTCTACCAACATGATACAGGTGATCTCTACCGACCGACATGATACAGTTGATCTCTACCGACATGATACAGTTGATTTTTTTTTATGGCTCTCTCTATTTCTCCCTCTCTTCATTTTCTTCCTAATAAAAATAGAAACAGATTAATATAATTCCCATACCCCTTCACAGGCAAATGGGAATGTCGAAATGATTCAAAAGGCAAATGAAAATGTCGAAGTAATTCAAGAGAGAACAAACAATAAAACAAAAATGCAAATGAGAATGCCTAAATGATTCAAGGGAGAGAACAAACAATGAAACAAAAATGCAAATGAAAATGCCTAAATGATTTTAAGGGAGAGAACAAATGATGATACAAGAATAATCTTGCAGTATCTCCACTGTATAGTCATGATTAAAGTAGGATATTTTCATCAAGTAGCAAGGGAAGGATTCTGTTTAGTAGGGATCTTGTGGTAAGTAGCTAGGGAAGGATTCTGTTTAGTAGGGAGCTTGTGGTAGATAGACACTAGTTGAACACAATACTTAAATTAAATTTATTATTATATTTTTGTAAACTTACTAAACTATTTTAGAGCCATTTATGTATTTCAAGATGTAATATAAACAATAAAAAATTGCAATTTTGTTTACAATTGCACAACGAGATTCAGGGAATGGTTGTCTAAAAAATAAAAAAAACTTTACACTTATTTTTTTCTCTTTCTTAAACTTCTTATTTCTTTAATTTTATTTTAAAAATTTCTTTTATCTTTTTTATATATTTTTCCAAATTAATTATATAAATATTCAAATTTTCAATTTAGTGGTACAATTCAATAAGAAAAAAATCTAAAACAAATCTTCTATCTTTTCTTTTCCATTAAGACGAGATGTCTAAATTCCTTTAACTATTTAAAGTTTTTGAATCCCACAAAAGTTTAAAAAATGAAGTCGAAAAAAAAAAAAAAAAAACTGCACTTTAGAAATTGAAGAAATACCCCACCTGGTACCATGATCTATAAGCAATTCTTGAAGGGAAGGGGATATGGTAGAGAATTACCTGTTGTTTTTTTTTGAAAACTGTTTTCCTCATAAAGCTAGGGTTGGATTTATTTGCAACAGAATGAACTGTATTTCATAATGTTTGGATCAAGAGGTGAGTCAGAAGCACATGCAGAGAGTTTTTTACACAAACATAGTTTTGATCAACTAAAAGAAGGTGAGGAGAAAGAACTTTTTATTTGTTTCCACATTATTTCAACAATCAATAGAATTATTTGTTTCCAAATTATTTCAACAATAAAAATAGTTTTTTTAGACTTCTCAAAGAAGAATCTATTTATTTTAAATTAAAATAGGTTAAGAAATATTTATTTATTTTAAATTAAAATAGGTTGATTTATATTAGTTTTTATTTATTTATAAAAAAATAGATAGATTTATATTTTATTTTGAAAAAATAATTTGAAAATATTTTTATAATAATTATTTCTTAAAATATTATTTTTCAAAATCCATATAAAACATTTAAATTTGATAAACATAGAAAGTTGCATCATGCACACCATGAAAGATTATAGATAACACCCCAATCGATTGTAAAGATTGTACTGATCTGATTTGAAATTGTTTGTTTCCTATTATACAATAAAAGGGATTGCTAGCAAATGAAACTATTATACAATAAGCACATTATGCAATTATGTTGTTTCTCATACATAAAAAATTAATTTAAATAAAAAACAAAACATAAACCCTCTAGTGTTGGGAGGGCCAGAGATAAACAAATAACTACAAGGAAGATGCGAGTTGCATTGCTTCAAAAGCAGGTCAGTGTTTGGGAACAAAATCAGGCTTTCCTCGCCTTCTTTGTCGACATAGCCTTCAATATAGTGGGCGCCTTGGAGGACCTCATATACTTTGGTCTCGTGGCCTCACATGTTTTGCAACACTGGGGTTCTTTTCCGCGGTGGATTTGTTCATCGCTGGCTTCTTCATTGAGTAGTTGGTTTCACAGTGTCGACCTTAATAGTTGGCTCCCTCTTCAAGGTCAACTACACATTCTAACAAGGTGAGTTTACAAGAACCATAGGTTCCAACATCATTGCTTGGAGGACAAATCAAATTACATACTCAAATTTTATAACAATTCCCCCTTAATTTAATAGTGATTGCAAATGTTAACAACCAAAGAAACTGATCCACCCAAGTATAGTAAGTATAGTAAAGAAGCAGCACTTCCTTAAAATAAAAACATGCAAACAACCATCACATTGATCATTCCAAGGCATAGTAATACTCCATGAAATAAAGTTTGAACCACTGTCACCTCAACAAGATTCTCCACCCGATCTACTCTAAAATTAGTGGAATAATCTGTGCACCGTGAGTACAAACAAGATCATAACAATAAAAAAGTTCTAAAACTACTATCCCAATAGTCCCAGTTGATCAATCGACTAGACAACAAGGAAAGTCGATCTTAGATGATTAGTTGACTAGACAATAATACATCACCAAAAACTAATCTCTATCGATCATATAATAGTATATGTCAAAGGACCTCAAAGGATCCAACAATCATCAAAATAGTTGCTTTCTATGGCATGCAATAGTTCTCAGTTGGCATATTTATTGATATCCTCTGTAAATAACATCCAACACTCTTATTTAACTACTCACTACTTTGCAACAAAAATTCAAATTAGTCTCTACATACCCCAAAAGTCAATATTAAACAACTCAATAACATGTCCTAGTCAATCAATCAATTAGACATCTCAAGTTGGGTTTACTCTTCATTATACATCTATATAATCTCCCCTTAAACACAATGATCTATGAGGATCTCGGTGGCTACCCATCTTTTCCAACTGACTCAAATTGTTTTTTGGCAACTTACTATTTTTAGTAGTTTTTCGATTCTTGAACTTTCGGGGCCATTTTGAGGGCCTAAACGATGTTTTTTCACGATCAAGCACCTTAATTATAGTCGATGGCTTTGATTGACCCCCCTAAATGAATCTCATCGTCAATACCTTTCCAATGATCTATCGTGCATCCTAAACAAAGATCGCATGCAAAAGTTATGACCCCAGGAAGTTGATGTACTAACTTACCCCAACGGGGCCCACATGAATTTTGGCACTTCATCTCCCAGGGTTAGGTTTTTGGATTTCATGTTTATAGTAAAAAGGCCTTTAGAGCCTCATTTTACTCATCTTCTTGCGAATGAGTGTAGATGTCACATCTCTTCTTAGAGATAAGCTACCACCATTCTAGCAAACTTGTTTTCAGTCTGTATTTTACATTTTTTCAACATATTTCTTATTTACTAGAAGCCAAGTTTTACTGTATCTCTGTTATTGTTCACTGTGTCTATGTGTTAATATTATAAATTCATGGTTTCATTTCGTTCCGCTCATAAAATCTGGATTAGTGGTATCAGGGTGGTCTTCTCCTTGTTGTTTTTTAATGCATGTCCTCGACGCAGTCAGGGTATAGAGAGTTGGGTCTCGAGCTTGTTTCTCTTGAAGACAACTGCTCTCGCACGCCCAAGAAACTATCCATGGCGGGCAAAAATAAAGACAATGAGACATGATATCCTTTCAAAATGTTGCTCAAGGAATCCCTTGAGCGACAGAGGAATGAGATGATGGATGACTTTGAACAAATCCTTTGACGATTTTCGACAAGTGATGCATCCACCTCAAGCATAGGCGCCACCCCCTTCAAGGTACATATCAATTTTGATATTACTATATTTTAAGGTCAAATAGATTCCTATGCCATAGATAAATGGTTAAACCTTCTAGAAGGGTATTTTTCTATCCACAACTTTTTCGATAGAGAAAAGATTACATCTGCGCTCCTCAAGGCTGTCCCCCATGTCAAAGATTGTTGGGAGACTTTCTGTGAGAAAAAGGAAATAGATGGATCCACATTATTTGCAGCTGCACCCACGTGGAGTTCCTTTAGGGATGCTATTAAGCAACAATACTACCCTGTTGGAAGTTATGACGACTTGTATTCAAGATGGACCACACTGCGGCATGAAAGAGACCAAACAGTGCCATAGTTCACTAATGTCTTCCATACCTTGCACACCAAGTTGGGTATCAAACATTCCGAGTGACATCTAGTGCTCAAGTATAGTGGCGATATGCATAGATACATCCAGACAAAAATTAAGTTTTTGGACATCTCATCCTTGAGCGTGACCTATCGATATGTCGTCAAAATCGAGCAGAAGTTGAAACAAAAGATGCGGTAGTTTGGGTCTGGGAACCCCTCACAGTAGAAGCAGGGCAAGGGAAGCCCCAAATCATAGAACAAAGGGCATAGAAAAGATGGGCAACCTCAGGACAACCAGTCCAAGGCGCAAGCAAAGAAGGACAATGGGAAGACGAAGAAAGATACCATGAAGTGGTGCGACTTCCATAAGAGATCCTAGCATAACATTGATGATTGTCGCTCAAAGAAGTCATTGGTGGATGAGGTAAAATCCTCTGAATCAGATGCGGGTTCCAAATCTAAGTTAGAACTAGAAAAGGGGAGATGGATCATTGACGTGGAACCCAGTGCCACCATTGCTACCACCAAGATCCAGCCTGGTGAATCTGATGAGCTAGAGGAAGGAGAGCGCCTCTTTCATTCACAGATGTGGGTAAAATTCACTGTGATGTACTTCATCGTTGATACCAGTATCCAGAAGAACCTCATCTCATCAGAGTTCGTCAAGCGGTTATCCCTACCAAAAATGCCGCACCCGCAACCCTACACCATCGTATGGCTTCGTCAAGGAAGCGATCTTCACGTCAACCAACAATGCCGCTTGTCGTATGGCATCAAGCCATTCAAAGATGATGTATTGTGTGATGTTTCTCCCCTTGAAGTTTGTGATGTTATTTTGGGACAACCTTATTTATGGAAACATCATGCTGTATATGAGTCTAGGCCTCACAATGTTATTATTACTTTGAACAAGAAATTGTACAGGTTACCTAAGGTAGTCCCACCTAGTGCTATTTCCTTGATCTCTTCCAATAAATGTAGGAAGTTCATTTCTCATACTAGGAAGTTTGCCTTCTTTGTGATTTTCTCTCAGAGTGAGCAAAAGTTTGCAAACACATCCATGGCCTCTACGACCGAGCTCTCCACACAACAGAAGAAAGTGGATAAGGTCGTGGAAGAATACAAAGACATCTTTTCATCACCTATTGGGGTACCTCTGCACTTCCAAGTCAAGTATACCATTGATATGACCCCTGACACACCGCTACCCAATGGGCCAGTCTATCACCACTCTCTGTTAGAAAATGAGGAAATCAAGCATCAGATCCAAGAATTGCTCCACAAGGGGCACATCCGACCTAACTCATCACCTTGTGGAAGCCTAATCGTGCTGGTGCAGAAGAAAGACGAGACTTGACAACTCTTCATTGATTACCGGGCCCTAAATAAAATCACAGTCAGGAATCGATACCCAATTCCCTGAATCGACAATCTCCTTGACCAACTCAAGGGGGCCAAATACTTCAGTAAGATTGATCTGAAGTTTGACTACAATCAGGTCCTAATAGAACTGACATATGTATGGAAAAATGCCTTCAAGTCAAAAGAAGGTATTTTTGAATGGTTGGTCATGCCCTTTGGTTTGACAAATGCCCTAACAAATTTCATGAGAATGATGGATGACATTTGCATCCTTTCACTAATTCTTTTGTGGTGGTGTATCTGGATGACATCCTCATCTACAACAAGACTTGGGAAGAACACTTGCAACATATTCAATAGGTTATTCACACTCTGCGACAACACAAGCTATATGCAAACTTGGAAAAATGCTCCTTCGTCATGGACAAGATCCAGTACCTAGGCTACATTGTTGATGCGCATGGTGTGCATGTTGATCCAACCAAGATCCAAGTCATCCGTGACTGGCCAACCCCAACTACGCTCACTAAGGTTCGGTGCTTCTTAGGCCTTGCCAATTTCTATCAAAGGTTCATGTTGGTATTCTCCCATATTTCATGGGCCCTCAACCAAATAACTAGAGGTGGTGGTAAGGAAAAATTTGTTTGGGGCATGTCCCAACATAAAGCGTTTGATAATCTGAAGGAGAACTTGTGCTCCTCCCCAGTGCTTTCATTACATGACTTGGAACAACCCTTTGAGATCAAGACAGATGCTTTAGACTATGCTGTGGGCCTAGTCATCACTCAACATGGCCACCCTGTGGCCTATCATAGCGAGACACTATCGGATGCCATTTGTAAGTACCCTACCTACGAAAAATAACTGTACTCCATTGTGCAAGCCTGCCTCCAGTGGAGGAATTACATTCTCGGGAAGGAGAAAATCATCCACGCTGATCATAAGCCGTTGCAGTTCATGCAGACACAAGGAAAATTGCAGAATGTCCACCATCATAAGTGGTCCACATATTTGCAGTAGCTCCACCTCAACATCAAGTATAAAACATGAAGTACTAACCGAGTCATTGATTTCCTCAATTGAACTCCAGTCGTGACACTCACCACAGTGCTTGATTCTTGTAACCAAGAGACCTACAGATGGCCCCACCTCTATGAGACAGATCATGACTTCGCCAACACCTACCAGATGTTGGGCGCAAACAAAACTGTCACCAATTACCATCTTCAGGATGGGTTGTTGTGTCATCTGGGCCATTTATGTGTTCCATCAAGCGAGCGAGTGAAACTGATTTGGGAAGACCACTACAGACGAGTGGGAGGACACTTCGGCATGGAAAAGACAATGGAAGTGATGCAACGACATGTCTACTGGCCGAAACTTTGACATGATGTCAACAAGTATATTTGGTCCTGCACTGCCTGCACTATTTCTGAACCTTCCATTAAGAAACAAGGCATGTACACTCCTCTGCCTGCTCCTGACAGGCCCTAGGAATCCATCTCAATGAACTACATGTCGAGCCTTCCGTTCACCAAGCGAGGAAATGAATTTGTTTTTGTGGTTGTTGATCGCTTTTCCAAGATGGCGATTTTTTCCACCTGCAAGAAGAGCATACAATGGAGGCCAATACCAATCTCTTCTTTGAATGAGTGTGGGTAGACTTTGGGATCCCACAAACCATTATCTCAGATCGGGAAAGCTGGTTCCTCAACACATTCTAGTAGAGCCTCTAGTCACTGCTGGATACTAAGCTGACTAAGTCTAATGCCTTCCACCCCTAGATGGATGGCCAAAATGAGGTCGTCAACCAGATGATCGTGCACATCTTGTGCATGTACAATTCCAAGAACCCCCGCACCTGGGATGAGAGTCTTCCCTATGTTCAACATAGCTACAACAAAGCCATACATAGCTCAACTGACCATCATAAATGGTCCACATATTTGCAGTAGCTCCACCTCAACATCAAGTATAAAACATGAAGTACTAACCGAGTCGTTGATTTCCTCAACTGACCTCCAGTCGTGACACTCACCACAGTGCTTGATTCTTGTGATCATGAGACCTACGGATGGCCCCACCTCTATGAGACATATCGTGACTTCGCCAACACCTACCAAATGTTGGGCGCAAACAAAACTTTCACCAATTACCATCTTCAGAACAGGTTGTTGTGCCATCTAGGCCATCTATGTGTTCCATTAAATGAGCAAGTGAAGCTGATTTGGGAAGCCCACTAGAGATGGGTGGGAGGACAATTCGGCATAGAAAATACAATGGAAATGCTGCAACGACATTTCTACTAGCTGAAACTTCGACATGATGTCTATAAGTATATTCAGTCCTGCACTATTTCTGAACCGACCATTAAGAAACAAGGCCTGTACACTCCTCTGCCTACTCCTGACAAGCCCTAGGAATCCATCTCAATGGACTACATGTCGGGCCTTCCGTTCACCAAGCGGGGAAATTAGGTCACCTGCAAGAAGAGAATACAACAGAGGCCAATACCAATCTCTTATTTGAATGAGTGTGGGTAGACTTTGGGATCCCACAAACCATTATCTCATATCGAGACAGCCGGTTCCTCAACACATTCTGGTAGAGCCTCTAGTCATTGCTGGACACTAAGCTGACCAAGCCCACCGCCTTCCACACCCAGACAGATGGCCAAAATGAGTTCGTCAACCGGATGATCGTGCACATCTTGGGCATGTACAATTCCAAGAACCCCCACATATGGGATGAGAGTCTTCCCTATGTTCAACGGAGCTACAACAAATCCATACATAGCTCAACCGACCACAACCCCTTTCAAGTGGGGTTGGGATTTCAACCATTGGGTCCCATGGATGTTGCACTACCCCTTGCAACCACCTAGATAGACTCGTCGCATGCTCCAACTGGAGCTGACAAAGCCACCCGGTTCATTGAGCGGATCCAACACATCCCCCAATAGGTTCATGATATTTTATAGAAGTCCAATGCCAAGTACAAGCAACGCCATGATCAACACCGGGTGCCACACCAGTTTAAGGTGGGAGACAAAGTTTGGTTGCACTTGCAAAAAGAACGCCTTATAGGGCCTCATCAGAAGCTTCGTGCACTCCGTTATGGACCCTACACCATCACCAAGGATGTGGGTGACAATGCGTTTGAGCTCAACATTCCCCAATTCCTTGTCTTGCACCTAGTATTCAATGTGGATCTTCTTCGACCTTATTTTCCACCATTATTGGACACCTTGGAGATAGAAGAACAATTGACACCAACATAGCTCAACCCTGACTACATGGAACAAGCATCCATTGATCATATCATGGACACATAGGTCAAGGGAACTTGCTAGCAGAGGATCCATCTTTATCGGGTTGTCAATGCAGGGAAACTCCTACACCAAGGCAAGTGGCTCACCCCGGGTCAAATTCAACAGAAATTTCCTCATCTTATGGGGGAACTCAATGCAATGAAGACCATTTCTTCCTAATGGGGGAGGATTTATCCAAGAGGATCTCGGTGGCCACCCACCTTGTCCAACTAGATCAAAACAGTTTTTGATAACTTACTATTTTTAGTAGTTTTTTGGTTCCTGAACTTCTGGGGCCATTTTGAGGGCCTAAATGATGCTTTTTCGCGATCAGACACCTCAATGATAGACGGAGGCTTTGATTGAGCCCCCTAAATGAAGCTCGTAGTCAATAAATTTCTAACGAGTTATCGTGTGCCCTAAATGGAGATCATATGCAAAAAGTTATGACCTCGGGAAGTTGATGTACTAACTTACCCCAACGGCCACATGAATTTTGGCGCTTCATCTCCTAAGGTTAGGTTTTTGGATGTCTAGGGTTTTGGATTTCATGTTTATTGTAAAAAGTCTTTCAAAGCCTCATTGTATTCATCTTCTTGTGAATGAGCGTAGCTGTCACATCTCTTCTCATGTATAAGCTGCCACCATTCTAGCAAACTTGTTTTCAGTCTATATTTTTCAAATTTTCAGGATATTTCTTATATAATAGAAGCCAAGTTTTACTATATCTCTGTTATTGTTCACTGTGTCTCTATGTTAATATTATAAATCTGTGGTTTCATTTCGTTCCTCTCATAAATCCAGATCACACAATGGGAGATCAATGCAATACAATAAAATAGTCCATAGCAAGGCCTTCAAATCATAAGGAAAGCATGTCAAACAACATAATTATCTCACAAAATATTTAGTTGAAACTCAACCCACTAATGTGTCTAGATGAAACACAATCAAACACTCCAATGGATTAACATGAATAAAGAGAACTATATTTTTGTTTAGTCAATGATATACTTCTATAGGAGAAATCATGTTAGGGATCTAACCCCTCACGTAGGTAGAATATTATATTCCAATGTAATAAAGGTCAATATTAATAAGGCCTAGCAATAAGGAAGAATAAGTCGAATGTAAGAAGACCTAATGGAAGCTTCCGCTTCTAGAAGGATCTTCCTCTAGATGGTTCTTTTGATAGACATATTTAGTATAAATAGGAGTTGAGGGTATGAGAACTTTGTCTTGGATATTATTGTAATAGAGCTCTGCTCGAATGGAGGTTTCCCCCTCAAGGAGGCAAGTGAACATTGCTCTCAATAATATAAGTGCTCTTTTTAGTGTTATTCTGTTATCATTTCAATATTATTGTGGTGTTGTTCTCGTTATATTGTTGTCCATCTGCCATTTCCATCATTTTATTTCTATTCTACATACTTTTTATATCTGTAATATTACAAGTGGTATCATAGCACTTTCCTTGGCAGAAAATTGTGGGTAATTTTTTTTTCAGGGTAGAGACGTATTCCAACGTCTTTAAGCTACAAAGATCTGTCATTAAAACCCACATTCGGGGATTCATACATGCAGGAAATACAAGTGGTACTTAAGCGCACATTTGTTGGCCACCATTGTAACCCCTGTTGGTACCCCTTCGAGTGGTAGCGCATCAGACAACACCTGTATACAGATCAACCTATATTTCCTGAAGCCCTCTTTAGATAAACCGATCGACTGCCTGACTTCTATAGTGTCACCGAGAACAACACTCGGGAAGATACTCTCTAGTACCTGGGTAGTCGGGTAGTACGACTAAGGGCACGGTCTAGCCTCCTTAGTTGGTGCCTTGAGATATTGGGCCAAGTACTACTGTTGGACCCCGCATGTATATCAAAGAGCTATAGCACATGGAAAACCCTTGTCTGTAGAACCCTTGAATACCTAACCTTTGGGGATGGAAACAAAAAACAAAACAAATAATATCTATTTCCGTGCAACTGTGTTCGAGTTTCCAAATCACTACACATTTATTTATGATTAAGAATTTGGGTATTTCATCACTACAGTATTCTTCAGACCAGAGTATAACTCCGCAAGTGTAAAAAAAAAAAAAAAAGAAGTCTGGATTTTGTTGGACCATTATTTGAGACCTATTCCATTGGATTTATCTGTTCTCCCTTATCACATTGATACCTATCATTTTTCAGCAATTCTTTTGACCCCACCCGCCCCTTTTTGGTTCCCTCGTCATCATGGCCCATACTCGTAGCCAAGACTTGGAAGCTCGCTTCAATACCTTGCAATCTAATTTCACAGAGACCCAACAAGAAGTGAGACAACTCAGTGCCAATATTGCCACCATCAATAAAAACATGCATTCCTCCATCGCAACCTTAATCGAGGAACTCAAAGAAGACCTCAAACAAGAAATTACTACCCAGCTTGAATCTGTCACTTCGGTGATTTGCACCAAGCTGCATATCCTTGCAGATCCCCCTTTATTTGACCCACCTTTGCATACCAAAGCTGAAAATTCCTCTCATTCCCATAATTTTCATCCCCATCACTTTCAGCATAACCTATGCCTTCCGCATGTGGATGTGACCAAATTTGATGGCTCAGATCCCACTGGTTGGGTAGCTCAAATGGAACATTATTTCTCTTTGTACGACATTACAGACGACTTGGCCAAACTCCGGTATGGTGTTCTCCATCTAGATTAAGAACGTTGGCAATGGTGGCAATGGAGAAAAACTGCCCGTCAAGAGTATGTTGCTTGGACACACTTTGTGGTAGAGCTTTATGAATGCTTTGACACTGACACCAACCATTTAGGCCATTTGACAAAGTTGAAACAATCTGGCAAAGTGGAAGACTTTATAACTTCTTTTGAGCGATTGGATTTTCGTATAGAGGGCATGTCTGATGTTTTTTCCGAGAATGTTTTATCAGTGGCCTCAAGGATGAGATTCATTCCCATGTCTTCATGGCTCGACCTCAGAGTTGGGTGGAGGCTACTAAAATAGCTAAGGAAGCAAAACATTTTGTCTCTTCTCAAAACCAGAAACCCTCTTTTATTCCTCGCACTAAATTAGTAAATCCCACTCCTCCTTCTACCCCACTAAAGATCCAAAAATTGACCAGGGCCGAAATGGCTGAACGCCAACTCAAAGGCCTTTGTTATAATTGTGATGACAAATATTTTCTAGGACACAAGTGTAAGAAACAAAAGCTTTTTATGGCCATCTCGAAGGATGTTTCAGAAGAGGATGTTGAAGCTCCCCTTGTGTTTGTATCACTTGCACCCACTGACATAACCCCTCCCTCAGACCCTCCCGAAGTAGAACCGATCATTTCCCTAAATGCTCTCACTGGCTTCTCTGCTCCCCAAACCCTCAAGCTAATTGGCTACATCAAGCATAGGAAGGTCATCATTCTTGTTGATAGTGGAAGCACACATAATTTTATTCATCGTCGCATTTCTGAAGAAATTAATTTCTATATCCGTGTAGTCAATAATTTCCAAATCATGATTGCCAATGGTGGGTCCATGAAATGTGGAGAGCGTTGTGAAAATGTGTGTCTCCAAATTGGTGACTACCACTTGAACTCTCATATGTTTGCCATCGACATGGGCGGTTGTGACATTGTGTTGGGTGCAGACTGGCTAAGGACTTTGGGTCCCATTCTCATGGATTTTAAGGACTTAACCATGAAATTCGACTAGGAGGGCCAATAATATAAGTTCCAAGGCATCACCGTCGGTTCCCCTGAGATCATTAGCTCCCATCGCATGGAAAAGATGCTCAAAAAAGGTCATTCTGGGATTATTGCCCAACTCCATGCCATATAAGAAACTGAGACACTCTTTGTGCCGCAGGACCTCCAATCCATCCTATCTAAACATCAAGTGGTTTTTTCCACTCCCCAGGGACTCCCTCCTTCCCGTGGTGTTCATGATCATTCCATTCCCCTCGTCCCAGGAAGCCTTCCTCCCAATATGCGTCCCTATCGTCACCCCTTTTCCTAAAAAAATGAAATTGAGAAAATGGTTCAAGAACTGCTTAATGCAGGTGTTATCTGTCCTAGTACGAGCCCCTACTCTTCTCTTGTGGTCATGGTCCTGAAGAAAGAAGGTTCTTGGTGCATGTGTCCCGACTTCCGAGCCCTCAACAAACTCATCATTAAAGACAAATTTCCTATTCCTGTCATTGATGACCCCTTGGATGAATTAAGTGGTGCCCAGTTATTTACTAAACTTGATATTCGTTTTGGCTACCACTAGATCCATATGAAAGAGGCAGACATTCCTAAGAATGCCTTTAGAACTCATGAGGGCCACTATGAGTTTTTGGTCATGCCCTTTGGCTTGTGTAATGCTCCCTCCACTTTAGAAAGCCTCATGAATCATGTCTTCTGTCCTTTTCTCTGTCATTTTGTCTTAGTTTTCTTTGATGATATCCTCATCTATAGCAAAACCTGGACAGACCATCTTGCTCATGTGGATCGATTTCTCCATCTACTCTCTCAGCACCAACTTTGACTAAAACAATCTAAATGTGCTTTTGGTGCCTCAAAAGTCGAGTACTTGGGTCATGTTGTTGGCAAGGATGGTGTCAGGGTGGATCCTAAAAGGATTGAAGCTATGCAAGACTGGCCTCACCCAAAGACTCTCAAAATATTGCGTGGATTTCTGGGCTTAACAGGTTATTATCGCAAGTTTGTTAAGAATTCTGGAAAGATTGTGACACCTCTCACTGCACTCCTTAAAAGGAATTCCTTCACTTGGACTCTAGCAACTGCTCAGGATTTTCAAACCTTGAATATGGCCATGTGCACCACTCTAGTCCTGACCCTTCCTGATTTCACAAAGACCTTTGTTCTGGAATGTGACGCTTCAGGGAAAGGAATTGGCACTGCCCTTATGCAAGAGGGTCAACCTTTGGCCTTTACCAACAAACAACTGACTGAATGAAATTTGGGAAAATCTATCTATGAAAAGGAAATGTTGGCTATTCTTCATGCCATTGATCTTTGGCGCCCTTATCTATTGGGGCAACGCTTCCAAATTAAGACAGATCATCAAAGCCTCAAGTACTTTTTGGAACACCGCATTTCCTCCCCAGAGAAAAAAAAATGGGTGACTAAGCTCTTTGGATATGATTATGAGATCATTTACAAGAAAGTCAAAGATAATGTGGTTGCAGATGCACTTTCCCGAAAATATGAAGATGAAGGGTCCCTTTTTTCTCTCTCCTTCATTGTACCAAATTGGCTTCAAGTTGTTCGCTAGGAATGGCTACACGATCCCAAAAGTTCGCATCTGATACAACAATTGCAGTCCAATTCTCCAGTTTCCCCAGGGTACTCTTGGCTCCATGATGAGCTTCGATATAAAGGCCGTTTGTATTTAAGTAAACGGTCAAAACTTAAATCCACGGTACTTTCTGAGCTTCATGCTACACCCACAGCTAGGCACTCCAGGTTTACCAAAACCTATGACAGGGTCAAACGTTCTTTTTTTCTGGGATGGTATGAAACATGGCGTTCATAATTTTGTGGCTGAATGTGATGTGTGTCAACACAACAAGGGAGAAATAGTCAAATCTCCTGGCACACTACAACCACTTTCGATTCCACCTGCTATTTGGCGAGATATCTCTATGGATTTTATTGTAGGATTACCTAAATCGGAAAATCAATCAATCATCATGGTGGTAGTTGATTGCCTTTCCAAATATGATCATTTCTCTACTCTTCAACAACCATTTACAACATCCATGGTGGCTCAACTTTTCATGGATCAGGTCTTCAAGCTTCATGGCATGCTGCATTCTATTGTTTCTTATCGCGACCCAACTTTCACCATCAATTTTTGGCAAGAAGTGTTCAAGCTACAAGGCACCCAATTGCATCTCAGGACAACTTATCATCCCCAAACTGATGGTCAAACTGAAGTTGTCAACAAGTGTCTGGAAACATATTTGAGGTGTTTTTCGTCGAAAAATCTAAATCAATGGGTCCAATGGCTACCAATAGCTGAATGGTGGTACACCACTTCATACCATACATCTACCTGCATGACTCCTTTTGAAGCGGTATATGGCCAAAATCCACCTTCAGTTCTCTCATATTTACTAGGTGTCTGGAAGGTCTAGGCAGTTGACCAAACACTTACACTTCGAGAGGCTATTCTTCGTACCCTCAAAGAGAATTTGGTCATGGCCCAGAATCACATGAAGCAACAAGCAAATCAAGGTCACTCTGAATGTCAATTTTCAGAAGGAGATAAGGTGTTTCTTCGACTACAACCTTACAAGCAAAATTCCCTCAAGGCTGACCACTGTCAGAAATTGGCGCCCAAATTTTATGGTCCTTATATTGTTCTTAAGTGTGTGGGATAGGTGGCCTATCAGTTAGCTTTTCCCAGTCATTCTAAGCTATATCTTGTTTTTCATGTTTCCTGCTTAAAAAAGGTGATTGGAACTAAATTCCAAACTCAAACCAACCTTCCCGAGTTGGACGAAGAAGGATCCATTTGGCTACAACCACAATCAGTTTTGGACCAGTGTGAGTGTCACCTGCGTCAGTGAACCATCAAGGAAGTGTTAGTCCATTGGAAAGATACAACACTAGTAAATGCCACTTGGGAACCAACTACCATTCTGCAACAATTTCCACATCTCAAGCTTTGAGGACAAGGCTGCTTTTAAGGGGGAGGACATGTTAGGGATCTAACCCCTCATGTAGCTAGAATATTATATTTCGATGTAACAAAGTTCAATATTAATAAGGCCTAGCAATAAGGAAGAATAAGTCGAATGTAAGAAGACCTAATAGAAGCTTCCACTTCTAGAAGGATATTCCTCTAGATGGTTCTTTTGATAGACATATTTAGTATAAATAGGAGTCGAGGGTATGAGAAATTTGTCTTGGATATTATTGTAATAGATCTCTGCTCGACTGGACGTTGCCCCCTTGAAGAGGCAAGTGAACATTGCTCTCAGTAATCTAAGTGCTCTTTCTGGTGTTATTTTGTTATCATTTCAATATTATTGTGGTGTTGTTCTGGTTATAATGTTGTTCATCTTCCATTTCTAGCATTTTATTTCTGTTCTGCATACGTTTTATATCTGGAATATTACAAATATAGAGAAATCACAACAATAATAGCTGGTAAAGAATGAGGAGGGGCCATGTCATCAACATCATCCTTATTACAATCAACAACACTACAAGCAATATCATCAAAATCATGAGCGTAAGAATCAATCTTCTCAACATTATACTAGTTTACAACAATCTACAGATGACTAGCTTCAATCTCAAGACCATATTTGCAATCCTACAATCCCTTAATAGTCTCATATTTCTCAGCCATCTGCAACAACAAAAGATCATACTCTTTCTTCAAATCCTAGGATTCATCAAAAAACTAGTCATTATCTACCTAGAGCGGAACAACTTCCTCATGAAACTCATCAACTAAGTCTGCAAGAAGGCAACCACATTCTCTTTCTAGTTACTAGATTTCTCCTACCCATTAATCTTTGCCTTCAATCCTTCATTCTCTATGCACAACTTAGAAACAATGGTTTGCAAGGAAACAACTTCTATATGAAGGATATCATGGGATCCCTCCAATTTATTGAAAACCAATTCAAAGGCACACATATTTAAATAGGCCTAAAGAACTTTTATAAGTTGCAAGTCTGAAGAACTTTTATTAGTTACAATTTTTTGGTTGATTTTTGGCTATGTCAAAAGTATATATTCCAATGTACAATTGGTAACTCAATACAACATCATTATACCAATGAATCAATAAATTCTCCAAGGATATAGGTCCTTCGTCTTTTCAACTATAAGAAGCATTACATCAACAACACCAAGATTCCTCCAAAGCTCATATAACCAAGCAATAGAAATATATACTTCTAGAGTGATAATGCAACCAAGAGAAAATGGAACTTGGATCTATTCTTCTACAATAATGACATTGACAATCTGTCCTATTCAATCAACTAGGAAATAATTTACAACAATAACAACCATTGTCTATAATGCTCCAAAATCCCCAAAAGCATAGATATATCTTCACAAATAACACTATCTCTCCAAAAAAGGAATCCAAAGGAGATAAAATAATCATCTCAAAGAAAATAACCTTAGTCTTTCTACTTCAAGTTAAGTAACTACATGAGCTTTTGATACCAATCCACCCAATGCTATTGTAATTTCCCCATTATAATCATCGGTTTAATTAATGCTTAATGTACATGTAATGTGTGGCTATGGCCAAGTGATGTATATCCAAATTGTATTTCTAAATTTGAATAATAAAATGTGATGCCAATTGCTAGGGGATATGGAAAGAGATGGGGGATGCATTAATCCACAAGAGAGGGGAGGGTCTAGGAGAATGTTTAAGAGAGGGGGTCCAAGGGGGAATTACCCATGTCTATTAATTCAACCCACTTCCTAAAAATATTGTTGGTATTGAACCTTCTAATTTTTAATTGAGTGTCCTCAAAGCCAATCATTGAATATATGTAAGAGGGTGGGTATGGGAAGTCACATCCCATAGTTATTGGGAGAATGAGGACTGAGTACAATCAACTTGAGGAAGAGTGTAAGTCAAGCAATAAGCCAAAGAGAGGAAAATTCGTATGGAAAGTTGCAACAATGGTAGAAAGTGAATGTTTTTGCATGAACAACAATAGAGAGCAGGAAAGAAGAGATTGGAGTTGGAGAAACTATGGAGGGTAAATTATAGAGCATGATGGATTGTTTCTGAAGCGTATTTGGAGCAGATAACTGAAGATCCAGGTTGTCAGGCCCGAAGAGTGAACTCTTGTGTGAGTTGCATTGTAACAAAAAGTGTTTGTTGTTGTTGCTGGTAGTTTCCTGACAGTGAATTCCCTTGAGTTTCCCACTAGAGAGATTCTTGGTTACCTGTGTGAGAGAGACCTTAAAAAATGATTGGGATGCCCGAGGGACCGAGAGAAGTGAAGGGGTACATTCCTTAGGTTGAGAAGGTAACAAGGAAGAGAGATGGTGGAAAATAGGGATAGCTATAGGATAATACCAGTGGGTTTTAAAATTTATGAGCTGTGAGTGGATAGTGAGAGACCACCCTCTTTTGTGGATTGCTAGCCCCAACTTGGGGGTGAATTGCTATTGAGATTTGGAGCAACAAGTCTATGGTTGGGTGGAATGTCCGTCCCAAGAAGCTGATTGCACAATTGAATTAAAAGGTAAGTGTTTTATCTATTTATGTGTTTCATTTATGATATTAATTATTGTGTATTAACTGTAATGTTCCCATTTTTGGATTCCCCTGCTCTACAATCAGAGGCGACCTTGTGAGTTTGTCAGTCTGACGAGAGGCATAAACAAGGTTAACAATAATCTCAAGTAATTTGGAGGAATTATATGGGTCCCAAACTATTCCATTCACCATCTTTCATCATTAGGATCATTTCCGCATAGTCCACTCTTGGTTCATGGTGTTCCGATGATTTCCGTAATTTTGGTTTATTATTGGGCATAATTTAATTAAATTCACTAAATGGGTTATTGGGACCATATTATCTGAAAAGACACATGAGTGTAATAAATCGTTGGAACATGGACAAAAATATCTAAAGGTTGGAATGATGATAAAGGTACTTTCGACGTCCGAGAATGTCTCATAAGCCAATTTAATCATTTTTTGGCATTAAAAAGGGGTTTTAAAAGGGTTATAAAGTGATTTTAATCTTCACGTGGATTCAGTCAGAGAGAGGAAATATCTAGAAGGGGTTTGGATAAGAATAAAGGAAGGGTAGTACATCACCTTCCTCATTATGATTTGATCTCTTGTTTTGGAGTGCTCTTTGAGCCAATTTTTCATTAGGGTTTTGACAAAACCCTTCCATTGCTGGTTTGGTTTCAATGGTGCAATATCCACCCTAGCTAAACATTGGGGGAAATCCATTTAGGGTTTTCCATTGGAGTTCATCTTATTAACTATCTTTAGTTTGGGAGTGTGTGTCGATCTTCCTAGGAGGCAGACGATTTCATTGTTTGCAGGTCTAAAATTTTCCCTAGGAGGATTGTAGGCCCTCTTGAGGGTCAATTCTTCTCTTCTTTACAAGGTCATGGTGATTTAGTGGGTCGTGAGTCTATTTTGAATCCGTTGAGGATTTATTGAGTGGATTCGATCCCCATTTGTGAGTAGGCCTTGTATCCTAGAGGGGGCCACATTTTTTAGACATGTTCGTAGGGGAAAGGAGGTGCCATGAGGGTCTCTTAAGGGGTCGAGTCACCCCTTTCCACAGAGCCACGAGGTAAGGAGGGTCAAAAGAGTCCTTGTGCATGATAAGTGGGATTGGGAGAGAGCCATAGGCTCTTGAAACTGAATTGCAAGGGTTTAGAGGGGGCCGAGATCCCATTGGGTGAACAACAGAGGTCAGAAGGGAAGTTGTGGGTCCTATAGAAGAATTGTGGAAGTGGGAGAGAAGGGGCGCTACTCTATTTTGGAATTTAGAAGATCGTAGGAGGCTTGGAGAGATTTAGAGCATATTTATAGGACTGTTGAGGATACATTGCCATCTTTTCCAGGTTTCATATTGAGTTTTGTAGTGTTACTGTTGAATTGTAGCTGCTGTAGCAAACTTTAGATGCTCATTATTGTTGTGTTTCAGATCCACCCATAATAAAATGCCATGATGTCTTTTCCATTCTCATGAGTCCTTGGATGTATGATAAATGTTTTATGAAGTATCTATGAGTAGAATGCATACAAGTTGTTTGTGAAAAATTGCATACCAAATTATAGCACAAAGATATATGTCATGCAAAGTGTTTGACAAAACACTCAACCATAACACCATATAACTGAACAACGAACCGTTACTATCCTAGAACAATTATGTTGGGGATATTATAGTGGTATCAAAATTGGATATCTTTCCAGCCAGAGGGAAAACAATGGGAAGGAAATCAAATTGTGTACATACATGTGTAAGAAAGGATAGTAGTAGGGTTTGCACTCATGTGGTTAAGCGAGATGGAGAAAGATCCATAACCATTGGCTGAAATATCGAGGATGAAACAACAATTAAAAACATGCCTTACCACTACCAGGAGTATCTAGCATTGGGTAAGGATATCTGTGTAGCTTTTCCCTTTAAAATCTATTTCACCCTCAAGTACGGATGCTGGCCCAAGAATGTGGACGATGATTCCTTTAAAGGAACATGGTATAAATTAAAGAGAAATGAGCATGAAGGATAGGAGGAGGAGCATGCATCTAGCCATGGTGAGGATATGTGTGTAGAGGATGACCGAACAACATGTGATACACCATTGGATCCAACCGATGAGGCCGATGACAATATTGAAATGTTAGTAGTACTGAGAGGGGGGGTGAATTAATACTGAGCACATTCAACAATTTGTCTTACACTTATTTAAAACACATTAGAATTTATTGTTGCGATCATTCATATCAGAGAGATACTTATCATAACTAACATATTACAGATATAGAGGTGAAAACCTTCAAATTATTTTATAGATAAATGTCAAAATAATTCTCTTCAAGGACACCAATCCTCTTATGAGCACCAATTCATAAAATTCAGGAACTGATATGCAAATGAAAGAGGACACCAATCCTCTATAGGCACCAACCTACACTCTAAGAACCAACCTGGAGACATGCACCAACCTGCAAATGAAAGAGGACACCAATCCTATGTAGGCACCAACCTACACACCAGGCACCAACCTAGAGACATGCACCAATTTGCAAATGAAAGAGGACACCAATCCTCTGTAGGAACCAACCTACACATCAGGAACCAACCTACACATTAGGAACCAACCTAGATGTTTTGAAATTCCTTTGAAAATAATTATGTCTAAAATTGACCGTAAGCCACAAAAAATTGCTTCATATAATACTTGGTCTTCTTCTCCATAAGGTTCATGATATATGAACTCTACTATGCTTCCTCGCTATTTCAGATCCACTTCATTACCCTTCCCCTTCTCACTTATCTTTATTAGGGAATTATCATTTATAGTGATTACTTCCTTAATAATTTGTCCATGTACATATCGTGTATGGTCGGCTCCAGTTCCATTGATTCTTTGAATCAGTCTACAAAAACCTCCATGAAATCTGGTCTCTGTTCCTTATGTTACACTCTATTTGGTTCGCTGGTTCTCGACACTCAACCACCATCTGATCTCATCTTGGATTGAATCTCAATCGTTGATCTATTCATCCATTATCTATGTACCAATCTCTATGTACCAATAAATCTCTTTTTCTTGAGCATGCATTGCTAAATCACAT
This sequence comes from Picea mariana, assembly GCA_032191745.1. Lineage (NCBI taxonomy): Eukaryota > Viridiplantae > Streptophyta > Pinopsida > Pinales > Pinaceae > Picea > Picea mariana. The sequence continues at coordinate 617,890 of JASDQU010100642.1, read as the reverse complement.
TCTTCTTGGGAAATCTTTTCTTGTTTCTTCCTCTAGACTTTGGTAGTATTTCTGCCACCAATATGTTTCTCAATAGAGACTAGTGTCCAACTCTTGCACTCTTGAGATTTATGACCAAATTTATGGCATTTATAACATTCAATATCATAGTTAAATAATGGAGCAAATGAGTTCCTGTTTATGTTGTCAACAAATGTTTTTATTTTGTTGCTCACATAATTATTTCTTGAAGCACTGAACATGACTCCATTCCTTCTTTGGTCATTTCTTGGATATCTCTACAATCTATTGCCTTATGTCCAAAATTGTTGCATGAATAACAATTACCTAGAAAGAGATATTCATACCTGTTCATAGTCGGTCTTCCTGGTGTCATCAACTTTCTGAATTCATCCTTCCTGTGAGGAGAAATTGGTTTCAACTGGTCTGGGTTTTCTTTATTAGTGTTCTCATTACTTTCAATAGGATTGATCAGGGATGTGGCATAACTCCTGGGCTCTTCCTTGGTTTTATGTAATGTGAGGTTGGATTGTAGCCGAGTCTAGTTCTGTCGAATAATGATATTTGGTTACTGAGCATATTGTCTAACATCATGGAACTTTGCTCAATTTTTTTATTGTTGTTCAAATCAACTATAAGTACATTGATTTCCTTCATTAAGAAAACATTTTCCTTTTCAATTTTTCTCACAGTGTTCTTTTTTGTTTTGCAATTGACTCATTATTTCCTCTTGAATTTTCTTCTTTTCTTCTAGTTGAGAAACCATATCAGAATTATGTGACAATTTTTATTTCAATTGTCTATTCTTTATTCTAAGCCTATTTATTTCATCTAGGACATGTTGAGGGGTCCTAAATCCCTTTAACTCAACAACAGGAACCAAACCGGCCATGGAGGCCCAATTAGACTCTGCAACGTTTAATGGTGGAATGGTTCTCCAGATCTTTTGATCCAACTAATTTATCGATGGGCTTTACGTAGTGGTTGATAGGATATCTTATTGTGAAAGTTCCTCCTTTAGTTTAAATGTTCTCTTTTGTATTTTCTCTTATTAGATGGGTCTAATTAGAAGATGGGTGCTGGTATAAACCAACTGATAAAAAGGGGGGGTTTCTTAACTACTGAAGAAGGTTGATCTTGGGATAACCCTAGTGCTCAAGCATGCAGACAAAGATATTCACACCTGTGACAAGCCTAGTAATAATACATTAACTTGCTTGCATTTCAATTATTGAATGAAATACAATTATCGAAAGAAAACATACATGCAATAAAATGATGGCAAGAAAAATAGATTCCTTATCTCTAGCATTAATCACACTTTAACACAACGATTTGCTTTCATCATTAGAGACAAAAACTACAAAAAGTATTGAAACAACTAACTTATCAATAGATTCAGAAACTCTTACTCATTACATCATCCATTCATGAAATAAATTTTGAAGTAATTCCTCCTCAAATCCAATCAACAACGCCTTTGATGAAATAAAAAGTTTGTCTCCTGTCCTAAACAAGACTTCTCAATTAAGGTAGTTCAGAAATAGTTCTTTACAATTCCAAAAGTGATGGTCTTTGCAAAAACCATCGAACTCTACTAAAATTTCAATCCTTGTATTTATAACGAATCATTAACTAAAAATAGCTATCAAAAGTGCAAGCTAATTAAAACAAAACATCGCCGCATGGTGCTTCCATCTCTCTGTATTCTAAGAATCATCAAATAGTTTCAATGAAGTGGATGAATCTTCTCATACTCTGACCATTTGACGAAGATTTCCTCGCATGTGTTGGCATACGAGAACCTGTGTTGGTCCATCGGGGCCGAAAGGATTTCTTTTACATCCTGTGCTCGATACTTGACTATTTTGACACTTAACTACTGCAATATTGCTCGAGCCTTGATCAGATGCTCCATGAATTGATGTACTTTACCTGATACCATGCACGCCACCTTTTCTATCTCTGCAGTGCATGTTTCTTGACTATGCGATGAAAGTCAACAAAGTGCTCGGGTNTTGACTATTTTGACACTTAACTACTGCAATACTGCTCGAGCCTTGATCAGATGCTCCATGAATTGATGTACTTTACCTGATACCATGCACGCCACCTTTTCTATCTCTGCAGTGCATGTTTCTTGACTATGCGATGAAAGTCAACAAAGTGCTCGGGTGATCCGAATTCTAGGAGGCTGATGTCTTTCATCTCCCGATTAATCTTTACCCCGCTCTTTTTGCAATCGACCCATTTTTCCTAAATCTCCCACTAATGTTCCTGGGCCATTTTCACCTAGTATTTGACCACTTTTCTGATCCAATCTATGCTGCTGTCCCTCAGCACCCGAATGTTGTGCTCTTCGGTGTCTCGACCCTTTTGAACTGCGCTGATGTAATCGATTCTTTCCACTACTTGGTGAGCCTTCTCGTACCATATTTCCACGTCCTTGCAGGTCTCTAGCACCATAAGGGTGTCTTCTTGGAAGTCATCTATCCCTATGATGAAAAGGTGCCGTTCATTCGTGAATTTGTCATAGGCGTCTTGGAACTTTCTTCTTAAAAACACCGTGGCTTGTGTGGAGTCCTGATAGTATTTTTCCAAATGGCGCAAGTGTTCCAACTCCTTTAGTGCAACGACCAACTCCTTTTCATCTCTTCTTTCTCTGTCCAAGGTGGCATTTGTGATAGCCATCCCTACACCGATAATGTCGGACGTCTTGGCATGCTCTGTGTTGATCAATTTTTTCTCTATGGTGATGAGAATCGAACTATCCAACGTAAGCCTCCTCTTCTTAGTGGTTCTCTTCATGATGGATTTTCTCTTTCGGTCATAGGTGATTTCTTTTATATCAAAGACCTCATCAACAGGTTCATGGATTTGTTGTTCTCCCCAAGTTAGAGTATTCCCCAGGCTCCCGACTATGTATATATGTTCTAGTATGGGCTCCTAAACCACTTCCATATGTCTCGATGGCTCAACTTCTGTTTGTTTCTCATCGATTGGTAATGTATCGACCAAAACTAGGGAACCGTGGGTAAGTTTGGTACTTACTTGGAAATCAACTGTTGAAATGCCGATTTCCTGTTGTGGAATTTCTTCTTTCTGTCTGCCCGATCCTATCTCATACCTCGAGTTTTCCATTGGGGTTCCCAGTACATCGAGTAGCTCAGTGTCTAAGGCTCTTTTGACCTCATGCTCGCTTTGTGGAAGGATCTGAACTGGAGTATCGGGACCCGGGGTAGATGCTCTCTTAGATTCTTTCTTCTCTGTAATATGCACTGGTGTTACCACGGACACCTCCGAACTCTCCTCATCATCATAGATGGTTATCAAGTCGAACAAGGGATTTGGTACACTTGTTCTTCTTGATGTCCTCGCTATCTCAAGATGGGTCGAAATTTCCTTCGGTGATCTGATCTGTGATGGTGGAACTTCAAGGTTTTCTGACCTAATGATTTATTCAAGTTGCATCGGCTCTAGGCCACTTGGCTCTCCTCTACTTTCGATTGGGTCATCAACGAGGATCCTCGTCATTTCTATCAGATCGAGAATAGTGGCTCATAGTTTTCAATAACGTTTCATGAGATTTTCCTCAAAATGAAAGTAATTTGAACTCATAGGTATCCAAGGGAAGCCCTCGAAAATGATAATCTCCAACAACATGAAAAACGTACTCAAAAAGGGATACCATATTGTACTTTCACATTTGTGCTCACTAGATGTTCAAACATCTAGACCTTCTATTCCAGTGGATCTCCAAAAAGTTACTAACAATCATTCCAAGGTATTTGAAGAGATTCCTAAGGGTATTCCACCTTCTAGATATCATGACCTTTATATTCATTTATAACCAGGAAGTGTACCAGCTAACATTAGGCCTCAAAGGTACCAATATGCAAAAAAGAGTGAGATTGAGCATATGATTCAAGAAATGTTAGAGGTCGGCGTCATTCAACCTAGTCAAAGTTATTTCTCTTCACTAGTAATGGTGATGGTTACAAAAAGGATGGCTCATGGTGTATGTGTTCATATTATAGACACTTCATCAAAATGACCATTAAAGATAAGTTTCCTATTTCTATAATTGATGAATTATTAGATGAATTTCAAGGTGCAATTTTTTTTACTAAGTTGGATCTCTACTTTGGATATCATTACATCAGAATAAGGCAAGAAGACATTCCCAAAACAACCTTTAGAACACATGAAGATCATTATGATTTTTTGGTGATGCCATTTGTCCTTACTAATGCACCTTCAAAATTTCAAATCTTATTGAATTCTATTTTCCAACCCTTAGAAAATTTGTGTTAGTATTTTTTGATGATATACTAATCTACAACAAATCATGGGAAGAGCATGTACAACATGTTGCCATGGTGTTAAAACTATTGGAAGATAAACAACTATATGTAAATACTTACAAGTGTTCCTTTGGGGTTCAAGAAGTGGAATATATGGGTCATATCGTATCTCATGAAGATTTCAAAGTGGACCCTAACAAAATTAAAGCGATGATGGATTGATGGGATATTATTGCAAGTTTGTCAAGAATTATGGTCAAATAGAAGCACCTCAAACATCACTATTTAAAAAGGAATCATTTTATTGAACTCAATAAGAAACAAAATCTTTTGAAAAGCTTAAGGAGGATATGTGTATGACTCCTATCCTAGCCACGCCTGAATTCCCAAAGAGCTTTATCGTGAAATGTGATTTCTCAAGACAGGGAATTGATGTAGTTTTAATGTAATAAGGAAGGCTCGTTGCCTTTGAAAGTAGTTATATTAAAGGAAATAACTTACTCAAAATCATTTATGAAAAGAAAATGTTGTCCATATTACATGCAGTTAAGAAATGGTTCCCTTACCTAATAGGAAGACACTTCAAGGTAAAAACAAATTATGATAGTTTGAAGTACTTCTTGGAACACTGATTATCTTCAGAAGAGCAACAAAAATGGGTTATAAATATGCTAAGTTATGAATTTGAAATTATCTACAAAAAAAGAAAACAAAATATGGTGGCTGATACAATTTCAAGGAAAGAAGAAGAAACAAAGGGTTAGGGTGGAAGAATAAAGGATACAATGGAACAAAGGTAGAAAGGTATGCAATATCATTCAATAAATACATGAGGATCCAAGTGTATTAGATAAATTTGTGTGGAAGAATGATTAAATATGGTATCAAGATCACTTATATTTATGCAATAATTCCCAACTCAAACAAAAGGTCCTTTTGGAATTGCACACTTCTCCTATAGTAGGACATTCAGGGTTCTTGAAAACTTACCATAGGATTAAGAAGGAATTTTTTTGGGAAAGTCTTAAAATTGATGTGAAAAAGTTTGTGGCTTAATGTGTGGTTTTCCAATAGAATAAGGGAAAGATAATCAAGACCCTAAGTCTCGAACAACCATTAGTTATACCAAGTCAACGTTGGGAAGAGGGTTCAATAGATTTTATTACAGGTCTACCCAAGTCCAAAGGAAAGAATGTCATCATGGTAGTAATGGATTGACTCACAAAGTATGCCCATTTTTGCTACCTTTATCTTCCTTTTAAAGAAATTAAAGTAGCCATAAAATTCATGGAATAGTTCATAAGATACATGGAATCCCTAAGATCATTGTAAGTGACAAAGATCCAATTTTCACTAGAAATTTTCGGACTAAATTATTTTCTTGTTTGGGTACTCAATTGGATCATTACTCCTCCTACCATCCTCAATCTGATGGGAAAACTAATATTGTGAGTAAATGTATAGAATGGTATATTTGTTTCTTTGCATATAATAAACAAACACAATGGGTCAATTCGTTTCCCTTCACAAAATGGTCATACAACACATCCTTCCACACTTCATAAAAATTGTCCCCATTTATGGAACTTTATGGATATCATCCTCCATCCATCACATCACCCTTGAAAGGGAAAGGGAAGGTTCAAGCAGTGGATGACCACATAGAGCACCAACAAGAGGTTCTCAAACTATTGAAGGACCACTTGGTTACAACAAAAATAAGATGAAACAACAAGCATATCAACATCAGAATGAAAGGGAATTTGAAGTTGGGGATTGGGTATTTATGAAGTTACAACCATAAAAATAGATTTCCCTCAAGAAAATAAAGGACAATAAATTAGCACCCAAGTATTATGGTCTGTATAAGGTGTTGCAAAGGATTGGAAGTATGGATTTCAAATTGGATTTACCTCCATATTCACATGTACATCCAATCTTCCATGTTTCTTGCTTAAAGAAGGTAATTAATGACAAGATCCTAGTTCAAACTATTTTACCATAGATCAATGAAGAAGGGAAAATCATATTAGAACTAGAAACATTCCCTAAAACAAGGGTTATGAAGTTGCAAAATGGATCAATTAATGAGTACCTCATTAAGTGGATAAATCTACCAATATAATAAACAACATGGGAACGTAAGTTCTTCATGTAGAAACATCTGCAGTTAATCAAGTGTTGAGGGAAACACTTGTTTGAAGGGGAGGGGCATGTTAAGTCCCTAGAAAAATCCCCATGTTAAGCACAAATCCCCATGAAAATCCCTAGATATTGAGTTGTTTTATTTCTATTTTTATATTAGTGTTGTCGGTTATACCTTTTAATTGTAATAGTACCCTTGGTCTCCTATATATATAACAAAATGACTTATTTTTAGGAGCATCTAATCTTGTACATTTGTTCTATTGTAAAAGGAGGTTTCCCCCTTGAAGAGGCTTCACATTCATTATTATATCTTTATCAAGGTGTGGAGTTACTTATCTCTCTCTTTATATTCTATTTTGGTCATTTTTTGGTTAGGGTAACGACCCAATGGAAGAGGGAATTAGTGTCCCAGGAGTAGATGGGATGTAGGTAGAGGTAGGATCCAAACAGTGGATGGGGTTGGGGATAAAGGATTACTTCAACTAAGGCTTGGGTTTCATCCTTAATGATATCAAGGCCTTGAGACCCATACCTAATGATCAAAAACTTGTGAGGGCACTAAAATATTTCTTAGAGGCCAAGGATACCCTCTATAGGTAACGTGCGGTGATTTAAGGCATTGCTCATGGATTTGGATGCCTTGATTTTTTCTTTAGGATCTTAGGAATGGACTTCTTCCCGAGATCATTTCTATGGAACTAGTATACATACCTACTAATAAAAACCACCTAATGGCACCAACATCCACAATAATAGGCCAACGATACCCTTAAGAGGTCATGTGTGGTTGTTTTAGGAATCCTTCTTGGTCCTAGATGGCTAGAAGGTTCTTTTAGGTCCTAACATTCATGTTTCCTCCCCTAGTCATGTCCAAGACCCCGAGTCCCATAACCAATGCTCACAAATGATAGTGGTATTTATATACCTAGTTAAAGGAAAATCATGCCCTCGATAGGTCATTTGTGGTTGTTTAAAGTGTCGTTCTTTGCCCCAAAATCCTAAAAGATTTTGTTATAGCCTAACTCTTGGGTTTTTTCCCTTGACCATATCCAAGTTTGAGAGAATCATACTCTATTTTCAAAAACTCATAATGCTAAATATCCCCATCAAGAGACCAAGGATACCCTTGGAACGTCCTTTGTTGATCCAAAATTGGATCTCGGGACCAAAATGGGTCCAGGAAGGCATAAAAATCAAATTGCTCAGAATAGATTCAAAACAAACGTGTGCATAGGCCTCGTTGATACAAACCCAACACAACTTGATTGGGCTCAAACAGACATCGTATGACCAAGATATTGTGGTTTGTTCATTTGGCCAAACAAGCAAAAAACAATGCTGACTGTACAGTCTGTACAATGCCACGTGGAAACTGTCTGTACATGATGTAAGAACATACAAATGACGTGGAAAGGTACATTAGAAGCTGATGAGGATAGGTACAGGTGGACCAATCAAGGAGTGATACATGTCACCACTGCAAGGGTGACACATGGCATGACTATACGACACATGACACATCCGTACGACATGTGGCACGACTGTACGACACGTGGCATGTCCATACAACACATGGAAGGTACAGTGGCATGTGACATGGAAGACACATGGCTGGAAGATGTGGATGAATAGAGCACTGACACATGGAAGTATTGTTGGCGTATGGTACGGTGCCACATGGCCCAGTCATGGGCTATCACGTGGCACCCACTCATTGGTTAATGTTTATTGCAAAACTGTTTGGGTTCACTGGGTTCGAACCTGTGACCTCTTTGGGTGCCAAGATTTTACGTAGGCTGGGCTACCAACCCGCCTACCTGGTGGAACTTAACCATAAAGGTTGCCATATATATTTATGTTTGTAGTATGGTTCGGGCGGAGGATAATAGGGTTGGGGCCTATCCCCTAGCCCTGGTCGCAACAAATTACCACATATCCATGCGGTTAAACCCTCGACACATCCATTGAACCATGTACATGTGACCACATACCATAGGACTGGACCTCTGCTATGGTTTTGCGCGAGTATATGGGTATGTCCCTCGGATCGACAACCACATATACACTCAGCATATGATCCAGACTCTATTCGTGGCGCAGGAGAATAGGGGTTAGCCCCGGTCGGTCGAGCTAGCCTGCCGACCAAGGGGCGTAACCATAGGCTTAAATATTGGGTCTAGAACTATTGTTAGGGCACGTGGGTGCATAAGCGTTGAGCCATATGGCCATGCCATGAGACCAGGAGCGAAAATCTAGGGGGATAGTGCACCAACAACTTAGCCCTTGGACAATTGGATACATGTAGGTGACCAGGAGACCTAAGAAAGGGGGATGCACCCTGAATTTTTGGAAAAAGTGGGTTTATTACTTTATAATAGTGATTTTAATTGGATTTTCTCAGCAGTTTTGGAGATTTTGGTCATTTTTGGGGGATATTGGGCCCTTTTTGAGGCCAGATATTGAGGAGAAGTTGGGATATTGTTACCAACGTATAATATATATAAATAATAGGCTCTTGAAGCCATGAAGGAGGTTCATAATAGGTACATGATGAATTTTTGTCAAGCCAAATCCATTTTCATGCAGAGAAGCCATTGTGGAAAGCACATTTGCGGGCCATTTCTGGGAGCTCCATTCATCCGATTTCAGTGCCGTCAGTTTTGTTGGGTTCTAGAGATATGGTAGAGCAAGACAAGATCAGTTTGTAACCTTTTTGGCACTATTATGATGTTATTTTAAAGCTTTGAACATAAATAAGAAATCCTCACCCATTGAGACAAAGGCCCAGAGATGTAGGCGAGATTGCCAAACTCCATTATCACATTGGTGTTTATGGTTTGTTTTCTTCATGCTTATGCTCATATATGTAAAATGATAAATGGATGATATGTTTCCTATTTCATTAGTTTCATAAATGGTAATTTAACTCATGCAATATAACTCAACCATTGTTGTTTAAAATATCTTTTCGGATCAAGTGGTATCAGAGCTAGTTGACGTTTGGTTTTTGAGTTAGCATAATTACCAGGGAAAAGTTGAATAGTGGTGAAGGAAATCTTGTTGAAGAGAATCCATTGATTGGATTGAGAAAGAGAGCTTCTCAAAGCGAGAAGATGGCATCAGAAGAGGGACTTTCTCAGTATGAGAAAGAGTTTCGAAAAAAATTCTTCGCCATGTCAGAGATAATCAAGGTTTTGTATGATGATTACTTGGAACGGAAGAGACCGAATCTAGGTGAATATTCAAAGGTCAAAAGTGAATAAGGAGGGGATCCTCCTCAAATTTCTCCTTCACCTCCTTCTTCTCCATAAGCTTTTTCTCCTCCTTCTTCAAGTTCAAGTTCTAAAAGCACCGCAAGAAAACATGTCCATAAACATAAACAAGAAATGCCTTTACTTAAGCTTGATGTAAAATTTGAATTACCCATGTATGATGGTGAAGTCAATGCAGAGGGACTTGATAATTGGGTCAAGAAGATGGAGGTTTATTGCCGTGTGCAAAAAATCAAGGATGAGGCAACTCAGATCAAGTTGGCATCGCTTAGACTTGCAGGCACAACACTCATCTGGTGGCAAAACAAGTTTCCAAATGGCACACGACAAGTGGGTAGTGTATTTCCATCATGGAAAAGTTTTATTTCTACACTTAGAAAGAAATTCTATCCTTTGGGTTATAAAGAGAAAGCTTTAATTGAATGGCAAGCTCTTAAACTAAGAAAAGGACAAAGAGTGCAATAATACACTGATGGATTTCGTAAAATGGCATTGATGTTAGATATTCCTTTACATACTTATGCAGACCCTCCTTCTATCCTAAGGGTTGTGTGACCTCCCGGTCTAGGATCGATCAAGAAACTGAGTTTGACTGACTCTTCGGTCCCTCAAGAACCTCAATTCCACTTAACATTCCCTCTTTCCCTTAAAGCACAAGTTATATGGAACCCACAAACTTCTCCTTAACACCTTTAAGCTTCAACATATATAGGCGCTAGCTCTCCTAGTTAAGCCCCTCCCTTTATGTGGCCAAGGCTGTGACCAACTGCCTAATCGAAAGGTGCGTTGCGACTTCGTGTATCGGGTCTTTACATGCGAGTCACTCTGACTCTCCCGATAGGAACCTATCTCATGCTAGCCCCTCTATTCTCCTTCACCAATGTGACCCTTCACTATGACCGTGGGACAACCTCTCGAGCGTTTCATGATTTTGCGTCTTGTGAGTTCACACTTCACGAGTCGTCTCCCTAGACGCTTAACGGTCTAGATCTCTTCTCGAACTGACAACTTAGATCAAATATTCATGGTTTCAGGTTTCACAAGTTACCATAACTCTTACCTCTGATATCCCGAGTTACGAAGTCCCGACAAAACCAAATCTACAGTCCAAATCCCTCCTTCGATCAACGACTATGATCTTTTTTGCGATTTCGCATTTCATGAATTCTCACAAATCTGTTCTTTGACCTTTCCACCCTCCGAGTCAATGAAATGTTGATCTCTCACCACATGTCCTCCTTGAAAATGGACGGTTCTGATGATTTCAGAATTTCTTGACCTTGTTCCTCCTATGTACTTTTAAAGTTTTAATGTTAGTGCACTTTACCTTGATCAGACGACCATGATCTATTTGCGCTTAGATCAAACGGTGGAGATATTTCCTCCTCTTTACTCACTCCTCGTTGTCTGGACGCTGATCGGATGGTCCATATCTTCCCTCTAAGCTAAAGATTTCTTCAGACTTAAATTATCTTTAAAAGGATCTAAATACTTTGATCTTTATCCTTCATGCGAGTCCATTTCTTGGATCTCGTTTGCGCTTCTTGGAAAGTGCTACCCCTCCAAAGATTGATCTCTCCAAATATTTCGATCTCCCAAGAACTTCTGGCTTTTCTGGGAATTTCGTCAAACTCAGATCCAAAGGTTATTGAAAAGAATCCTTTCTCACCTTCTTGGCGTTCTTCTGCTCTCGACCTTCAACTTCTTTACGGAGTCGCTTCGACTCTTTGTCGAATTTCAGGTCTGTGCACCCTTTGCAACAGATCTTTACACAATATTTGAGTTCTTGCGGCGACTGTGTACTCCTTGTTGCAGTCGCTTTACACTTCCTGCAAAGAAAGTCTTACATTGTTTCTTTTGAGCTTTATGAGTCGAAACAGACCCTGTCAACGCACTCTTTGCGGACTATGTGCACACCTTGCACCAGATCTCGAAGAAAAGTGATTTTTAAATTTACACAAGCATTTCAAAGCTACATGCACTCGTAGCAAGATTCATTCATTCTTGCAAAGATTAACGACAACAACAGGGAAATCGTAGACAATATTCACACCATACATTGGATAAATTTTCCTCTGTTATCTTCATTCAAAATCAAGAAAATGGTTACAACTAAAATCAAAGCAACAACTACTATTAAAAAATTCCTACTTGCTCATATTCTCGTAACCCTTCTTTTGGGCGTACAAAATCTCTCTTTATACAAAAGAAACAACCTAACTACTATCTAATTGCGGTTACATTGAGACTAGGATTAAGCTCCCAAGTCACATGTGCTCATTTTGTCTCCATGCGTGTGATCTTTCCTCTTTTGTTTTCTATCGCTTCAAAATATTTGCAGTACTAGCTAGCATTCGAGACTTCGGATTGGCTCTCAGGTGCTGATTTGTCCTACCACGCGTACCTGCTGACGATGCTCCTGCATCATACTCCCCTTGGACAAAAATTCATGGACTCCTGTCCATGAGCTCCTGTACCGACTTTCCATGCTTTTGGATATCAAATTCACTTTCCCAACTCATAGCTTCTATTGGGTGTCCCTTCCACTTGAACAGATATTCAGAACAGGTCTTCCTCTTGGTCTTCTTACCAATCCTCTGATCAACGATCTTTTCCATCTGTGGTTTTTCTGCTATAGGCATTTGTTTCTCCCATTGAATCTTCCCTTGATCTGTTGATCCCTCCGTGTCATACTTCCTGTAAGGATACAGGTCTGAGATGTTGAATATGGGTGATATGCCCACATCATCTGGCAGCTCGATCTCATAGGCATTTGCATAAAACTTCCTCAAGATTTTACATGGTCCTATCTTCTTCATCTTTAGATTTTTATATGTCCCTCTAGGGAACCTTTCCTTCCTGAGATGTGCCAGAACCTGATCTCCTACTTCAAATTGAAGTTCTCTGCGATGTTAATCAACTCTGCACTTGCACTCTTGGCTAGAATTCTGCAATTGCCCCTTGATCTGGCTATGGAGCTTTTGCATTTCTGTAGCAAAATATTCTACTCCAGCGCTTATGATCTCACCAAGTTCCAAGTCTCTCAACTTAGATACTCCCATGGGTTGTATCCCATACAATATTTGGAATGGGCTCTTCCCAGTGCTCCTATTTGGTGAGTCGTTGTATGCAAATTCTACTTGTGGTAGAATTCAATCCCACTGATTATGGTGCTCGGTGACCAAACTCCTCAACAAGTTCACTAAACTTCTATTTACCACCTCAGTCTGCCCATATGTTTGAGGGTGATAGGCTGAGCTGAAGGACAAATATGTCCCTAACTTCTTCCACAGTGTTCTCCAAAAATGACCAACAAATTTTGTGTCTCTGTCCGAGACAATGCTTCTGGGTAGGCCATGAAGTCTCATAACTTCCTTAAAGAATAGATTTGCAACATGTGTTGCATCACTGGTATTTTGGCATGGGATAAAGTGTTCCATATTTGAAAATCTATCCACCACCACAAATATGGAATCGCATCCTCTTTGTGTTCTTGGCATTCCCAACACAAAATCCATGCTCATTGCATCCCAAGGCCTCTCCGGTATGGGAAATGGTTGATACTATCTAGTGTTCTGTTTTTTACCTTTTGCATGTTGGCAGATTCTACATTTGTTCATGAATTTTATCACATTCGTTCTCATACCTGGCCAATAGTATGAACTTCTCAACTGTGCAAATTTCTTATCATGGCCAAAATGTCTAGCCAATCCTCCACGATGTTTTTCCTTCAAAAGTTTATCCGTCATTGATCATTTTGGTATGCACAATTGATTTCCCTTGAATAAAAATCCCTCTTGAATCATATACTTTTTCCACTGGCTCCTATCTCTCAACACATAATTCACACATGCTTCGTATGCTTCTTTGAAGTCTAGATCATCACTGTACATTTCCTCAAGGTGTTCAAACCCTAAGGTCTTTACCTGAAATTCCTGCAAAGTCAAACATCTCTTGCTCAATGCATCAACAAATTTGTTAGCATTCCCAACAATATGTTTTATGACAAAAGTAAAATTATGCATATATTCAATCCACTTCGCATGCCTCTGATTCAATTTTTCCTGTCTGGTTATGAATTGTAAATCTTGGTTATCACTATAGAAGACAAATTCTTGTGGGACAAGGTAATGTCTCCATTTCTTCAGGGCTTGGATTATGGCATAAAACGATTTGTCATAGGTGGAGTATTTTCTCTTAGTCTCATTTAGCTTCTCACTGAAGTAAGCAACAGGTCTATTGTCCTAGCTCAAAACTCCTCCAATCGCAACCCACTTGCATCACACCTTACCTGAAACGTCTTCTCAAAATTTGGCAAGACTAAAATTGGTCGCTCCGTTAATTTCTCCTTCAGTGTATTGAAGCTCTTCTTGGCCTCCTCTGTCCATTTAAAACACTTGTGCCTCTTCTTCACTGTATCCATCATTGGTGCACAAATTCCACTGAAATCTCTGATGAAATTCCTATAGAAACTCGCTAATCCATGGAAGCTTCTTACCTTAAACATGCTCTTTGGTGATGGTCATTCTTTGATTTCTTTCACCTTCTCTGGATCCATCTTCATTTCATTTGAAGAGATCACAAAACCTAAGTAAACGAGTTCTGTCTTCATAAAAGAGGACTTCTTCAGGTTTATCAACAACTTCTCCTGCTGTAGTCTTCTCATCACTAGTGTTAGGTGCCTCAAATGCTCCTCTTTAGTCTTGCTAAAGATCAATATATCATCTAGATACACAACCACGAAATTGCCAATGAAATCTTTTAGTATTTCATTCATCAATCTCATAAATTTACTCGGGGCATTGGTTAAGCCAAATGGCATAAAAATTCACTCATACAAACCTTCATTTGTCTTAAATGTTGTCTTCCACTCATCACCTTCTCTCATTCTGATCTGGTGATATCCACTTTTCAAATCTATCTTAGAAAATAAATTTTCTCCACTTAAACAGTCCATCAAATCATCTATTCTTGGCAAAGGGAATCTATACCTGATAGTGATATTGTTGATGGCTCTCGAGTCTGTACACATTCTCCATCCTCCATCTTTCTTTGGACTCAACACAGTTGGTACTGCGCATGGAATCAATCTCTCTCTGACCAAACCATTGTCTAACAATTCCTGGACTTGGTTCTTTACCTCCTCATTCTCTCGAGGTGTTAGTCTGTATGCCACTTTGTTTGGCATACTTTCTCCTGGTATCAAATCAATATGATGGATGATACTTCTGATGGGTGGTAATGAGTTAGGAAGCTCATCCACCACTATGTCGCAAAATTTTTCCAACAATTCCTGAACTTCTTCAGGCAAATCATCCATCGAAGTACTAGTAAGGATGACTCTGGGCTTCCTCATCATAGAAAACTGCATCTCTTGTTCTTTCTTAACTTCTTGTAAGAGTTCCTTCCCACTCATGAGAAGTATGATTGTGTTGGATTCCCATTTCACTTTCTTCTCCTCTATTGGTAGCAACATGTTTGTCCTCCCATTATTCTCCAAGGTGTTTGTATTCTTCCTCCCATCATGAATGACATTCCTGTCAAACTGCCATGGTCTTCCCAACAAAATATGGCATGCATCCATGGGAATTACATCACACAAAATTTCATCTCTATATCCTCCTATCTTAAATTCAATCAAGCATTGTTTAGTAACCATTCCTTGGTGTCCTTTCTGCAACCATGGGACTTTATATGGCTCTAGGTGTGCAGTTGTCTCTAGCTCCAATTTATCCACCATTTCCATGGATACTAAGTTATCAGTGCTCCCACTGTCAATTATCACATTGCATACTTTGTCTTTAGTCTTGCAAGCTGTCCTAAATAGATTGTTCCTCTATACTGGCTTTTTAACTTCTGCCTCTGGTTTTAAGAGAACCTTTCTCATCATCAGGGATGTTCCATCCTCTGCTCCTTCTTCTTCAACATTCCCTTTTTGTGCTTCCAAAATGTGAGCTTCTCCTCCTTCTTTCTTTTTCTCGGGGAATTCCCAAGACATGTGCCCTGTCTTTCCACATGCATAACATCTTATTCCTCCTCTGCCTCTTCCTCTAGAAGAGTTTCTTCCACCACCCTGTTTTCCTCGGGAACTTCCTCCTCTTTCCGAGTAACTGTGTGGAGTTTCAGTCTCGTCCTTGGAGTTATGCGTCTTGTCATGGGAAACTCCACTTCCTTTGTTTGGGATTGAGATTTTACCTCTACCTTGTTGGCTTTGTTTTCTGGCCAACTTCTTTTCTGCCTTCAACGCAAACTGATAAGCATCCTCTACTGTCCTTACCGATATCATGCCAAGCTCATCTTGGATTTCATACCACAGGCCATTCATATACCTGGCAACTTTTTCTTCGTCTCGCTCTTTTTGTACAACTCTGATGTTCAGCTTATAGAACTCCTCTATGTATTCTTTGACTATCATACCCTTCTGTCTCAGGTTCTGTAGCTTCCTGAACAGATTGATTTGATAATATTTGGGCATGAATTTAAACTTCAGCTTGGCTACCATTTTGTCCCAATTCTTTATCTTCTGTTTTCCTCTACTTCGCCTCTCAGCCTGCAATTCATCCCACCACAGTGTTGCGTGTCCTTTAAGCCTGGTGACAACATATCTCACCCTTTTCTCCCCATTGACATCTTCATAATCGAAATATTTTTCCATGGACCTTATCCAATCCAACAGTTCTTCAACATCCAAATTGCCTTCATACATCGGGACCTCTATCTTGGCTCTAGCTCCCAATATAACAACTAATCTTAGCAAGCGTTCTTCGGCAACATGTTCCCCTGTAGCTTCTTCGACTTCTACATCTTCACTCTCTGCATCACTGACGTCTCCAACATCAGATGCTCTTCTCTGCACTACTTCCATTGCTTCCAACCTTGCATGAAGTTCTCACATCTCTCTTTCTACAATACGATTGGCTAAAGGTGGCTCCCCTCATCTCCTCAGTGGCATTGTGTTGACTGTCTCTCACACATAGAGTACAATCTCGAGTTCTTTTGTCTCCTTTATGTCCTTTGCCTGAAATCTATAGACGAAAAGGTGCTCTGATACCACTTGATGCAGACCCCCCTTCTATCTTAAGCACTGCGCGACCTCTCGGTCTAGGATCGATCAAGAAACTGAGTCTGACTGACTCTTTGACCCCTCAAGAACCTCAATTCCACTTAACAAACCCTCTTTACATTAAAGTGCAGGTTATATGGAACCCACGACCTTCTCCTTAACACCTTTAAGATTCAACGTATTTAGGCGCTAGCTCTCCTGGTTAAGCCCCTCCCTTTATGTGGCCAAGGCTGTGACCAATCACCTAATCGAAAGGCACGTCACAACTTCGCGTATCAGGTCTTTACATGCAAGTTACTCCGAGTCTCTCGACTTCCAAAATCCTGACATGAACCTAGCTCATGCTAGCCCCTCTATTATCCTTTGCCGATGTGACCCTTCGTTGTGACCATGGGCCAACCTCTCGAGGGTTTCGATATTTCACGTCTCGTGAGTTCACACTTCATGATTCATATCCCTAGACACTCAACGTTCCAGATATCTTCTCGAACTGACGGCTCAGATCAAATCTTCGCGGTTTCGAGTTTCATGAGTTCCCAAAAATCTTACCTCTGATATCTTGAGTTGCGAAGTCCCGACAAAACCAGATCTATGGTCCAAATCCCTCCTTCGATAAACGACTGTGATCTTTTTCGCGATTTTGCAATTCGTGAATTCTCACAACTCTGTTCTTTGACCTTTCCACCCTGCGAGTCAGCAAAATGATGATCTTTCACCACGTGCTTCCTTGACAACGAACGGTTCCGACGATTTCAGAATTTCATGACCTTATTCCTCCTGTGTACATTCAAAGTTTTAATGTTAGTGCACTTTACCTTGATCAGGAAACCATGATCCATTTGCGCTCAGATCGAACAGTTGAGATATTTCCTCCTCTTTACTCGCTCCTCATTTTTTGGATGTTGATCGAATGGTCCATATCTTTCCTCTGAGCTAAAGCTTTCTTCAGACTTAGAAGATCTTTAAAAGTATTTAAATAATTCAACCTTTATCCTTCCTGCGAGTCCATTTCTTGGATCTCGTTTGCGATTCTTGGAAAGTGCTACCCCTCCTAAGCTTGATCTCTCCAAAGATTTCGATCTCCCAAGCACTTCTGGCTTTTCTGGGAATTTTGTCAAACTTAGATCCAAAGGTTCTTGAAAATAATCCTTTCTTGCCTTCCTGGAGTTCTTCCGCTCTTGACCTTCGACTTCTTTACAGAGTCACTTCGACTCTTCGTCAAATTCTAGGTATGTGCACTCTTTGCAACATATATTTACACAAGATTCGGGTTCTTGCGACGACTGTGCACTCCTTGCGACAGTCTCTTTACACTTCCTCCAAATAAAGTCTTATGTTGTTTCTTCTGAGCTTTATGAGTCGAAACAAACCCTGTCAACGCACTCTTTGTGGGCTGTGTGCACACCTTGCACCGGCTCCCGAAGAAAAGCGATTTTAAAATTTATACAAGCATTTCAAAGCTACATGCACTTGTAGCAAGATTCATTCATTCTTGCAAAGATTAACGCAATCGTAGACAATATTCACACCATACATTGGATCAATTTTCCTCTGTTATCTTCATTCAAAATCAAGAAAATGGTTACAACTAAAATCAAAGAAACAACTACTGTTCATAAATTCCTACTTACTCATAATTATCGTAACCCTTCTTTTGGGCATACAAAATCTCTCTTTATACAAAAGAAACAAACTAACTGCTATCTAATTGTGGTTACATTGAGACTAGGGTTAAGCTCCCAAGTCACGCGTGCTCATTTTGTCTCCACACGTGTGATCTTTCCTATTTTTTTTTCTATCGCTTCAAAAGATTTGTAGTACTGGATAGCATTCAAGACTCCAGATTGGATCTCAAGCACTGAGTTGTCCTGCCATGTGTACTTGATGACGATGCTCTTGCATCACATACCCAAGAAAATCTTATGAAGTATATAGGAGGTCTACTTGCACATATTCGAAATATTGTATTCATGTTTGGACCTACCAATATTGATGAGGTTTCTGTTCAAGTGACATACATTGAAGTAGGGAAAACAATTGTTGGTGTATCAGGGGAATCGTCTTCAAGGAAAGAGGACAAAAGGAAGTGGAATGGAAAGAAGGAAAATTAAGTGGACATAAAGGAAGAGAAGCCCTCTTGCAAGCATTGCAAGAAATAAGGACATTATGAGGACCATTGTTGGAAATTGCATCCCGAGAAGAGACCGAAGTGGTTCAAATAAAGGAAAGGGAGGCAAATAGTTGCAACAACAACACGACCAACAGACTTGGGATCGGAATCGGGTGATGAATCTAAAGTCTCATTGGTTGGTTTGACAAGTAAAATTGGTGATAGACTTGATGCTAGAAGTAAATTGTTTCACACAAGGGTCATAACGAGGCATACTAAGGTCGACACATTGATAGATAGTGGATCTCAATCTAACTTGATTTCAAAGGAATTGGTTAAACAATTGGGATTAAACACTCAGATGCATCATAAGCCTTGCACACTTAAATGGATAAGCAACGATCATCAATTGCACATAACAAAGTAATGCACATTTAAATTTGAAATTTCATCTAAGTTTGTGGATGAGGTAACATGTGATGTGGTGCCACTCAATGAATGTGGAATGGTCTTATGAAGTCCTTACTTGTATGATCGTAAAGCAATCTTCTATAGGGAAACAAATCGATATCACTTAACCAAAGCAGGTCAAGAATATGTTTTTCATGCTCATCATTTATAGGAAAATAAATCTCTTCAAACTACAGAACAATTAAGAAAGGCGGCTCATGCAAGAAACACACCTATAATTGTTTCAAGTCAAGTAATTGATCTTAAGAAAGAATAAGAGATGATTGTAGAATGGAAAATCAATCACACTTTGCTTCAAGATAAGCTAATGTCATGCAAATATTACAAATATATTAGCTCATTTGCAGTCATATTTATGATGTTATCATTAGTAATGTTATCAACATGGATGATAGTGGCTTCAGTAAGATGTGACATAGTACAAGTGGCTAACAATATGTTGTCAGTTATCATGGTTGTTTTACATTTGATCTTGATGAGACAAGTGCACAAGACAAAGTTTAAAGACAGAGAACAAGTCGGGTGGCCTATCCCACACTTGATGACCAGTCAGTAACCTTTTGGAGGACCAAAAGATCTTTAGTGGGGAGGTGTGATCCAAAATTAGATCTCGGGACCAAAATGGATCTAGGAAGGCCTAAAAATCAAAGTGCTCAAAATGGCTTCAGAACAGAATTGTGCATAGGACTCGTCGATACAAACCCAACACAACTTGAATGGGCTCAAACATAAGCCGTATGACCAAGATATCATGGTTTGTTCATTTGGCCAAACATGCAAAAAAAATGCTAACTGTACAGTCCGTACAGTGCCACGTGGCAGCTGACTGTATAGGCTGTACGACCGTACAAATGATGTGGCAAGGTACAATGGAAGCTGACAAGGACAGGTACATGTGGACCAATTAGGGAGTGACATGTGTCACCACTGTAAGGGTGACATGTGGCACGACTGTACGACACATGGCATGAACGTACGACACGTGGAAAATGTGGTAGGTACAATGGCATGTGATGTGGAAGACACATGGATGGAATATGTGGATGAATCGAGCATTGACACGTGGCAACACTGTTGGTGCATGGTACGGTTCCACGTGGCCCAGTCCTGGGATGCCACGTGGCACCCATTCGTTGGTTAATGTTTATTGCAAATTTTTTTGGGTTCACCAGGTTCGAAACTGTGACCTCTTTGGGCGCCAAGCTTTCGTGTAGGTCAAGCTACTAGCCTGCCTACCTGGTGGAACTCAACCGTAAAGGGCGCCATATATATTTATGTTTGCAGTATGGTTCGAGTGGAGGAGAATAGGGCTGGGGCCTAGCCCCCAACCCCAGTCACAACACATTACTACATATCCATGTGGTTAAACCCTTGGCACATCCATTGAGCCATGTACATGTGATCGCATACCATAGGACCAGACCTCTGCTATGGTTTGGCGCGAGTATATGGGTATAGCCCTCGGGTCGATGACCACATATACACTAATCATATGAACTAGAATCTATTCGTGGCGTGGGAGAATAGGGGTTAGCCCTAGTCGGTCAGGATAGCCCACCAACCAAGGGGCGTAACCATAGGCTTAATGAACAGGGATAGAACTATTTTTAGGGTGCATGGTTGCATAAGCGTTGGGCCATATGGCCATGC
Organism: Picea mariana; assembly: GCA_032191745.1. NCBI lineage: Eukaryota > Viridiplantae > Streptophyta > Pinopsida > Pinales > Pinaceae > Picea > Picea mariana. The sequence goes on along the minus strand of JASDQU010100642.1, from coordinate 596,872 downwards.
CACGGGACCAGGAGCGGAAATCTAGGGTGCTAGTGCACCAAAAGCCTATCCCTTGGACACTTGGATGCGTGCAGGTGACCAGGAGACCTAATAAAGGCATCTACACCTTGAATATTTGCAAAAAGTGGGTTTATTACTTTATAATAGTGATTTTAATTGGATTTTCTCATCAGTTTTGGAGATTTTGGTCATTTTCGGGGGATATTGGGCCCTTTTTGAGGCCAGATATTGGGGAGAAGTTGGGAGGTTGTTACCAACTTCTAATATACATAAATTAGAGGCTCTTGAAGCCATGAAGGAGGTTCAGAACAGGTACATGCTGAATATTTGTCAAGATAAAGCCATTTTCATGCAGGGAAGCCATTGAGGAGAGCACCTTTGTGGGCCATTTATGGGAACTTCGTTCATCCAATTTCAGTGGCGTCAATTTTTTTGGGTTCTAAAGATATTGTATAACAAGGACATATCACTTTGTAACCTTTTTGGCACTGTTGTGATGTTCTTTTAAATCTTTGAACAAAAATAAGAAAGCCTCACCCATTGAGACAAAGGACTGGAGACGTAGGTGAGATTGCCAAACTCCATTATCACATTGGTGTTTATGGTTTGTTTTCTTCATGCTTATGTTCATATCTATAAAATTCTAAATGGTTGATATGTTTTCTCTTTCATTAGTTTCCTAAATGGTAATTTAACTCATGCAAGATAACTCAACCATTGTCGTTTAAAAGATCTTTTCGGATCATTTGTGGTGGGTCAACATATTTTTGATGGACCTAGATGCCTACAAGATTCCGTTGGCACATTCTTGTTATACCTACCTTATGAATGATTAGTAAAAAAAGTGTGTGTGCATTATAGGAACGCGCATGTGCTCTAGAACATGTGTGTGCTCTAGAGCACATGCACATTCCCTTCATTCAATTTTTCTTTCATGTGGGAGTGAAAACTATAGCACATGTTTTTGCTAATTTGGTTTCCTTGAATTTGGGTTTTGAATGACAAGGCTAGTGTTTTGGGTTGCAAATACATCAAAACCTCAATTTTTTTTTTTAAATAACTTTCAATATCTCTATTTTTCACGTTATTTTTGTATAGGCTATACAAATACATCATCACTGAAACTAGACACACATATAGAGTCGACTATATATATATATTGTTTACTATTTTTAATATATTTTTGTCTTGACACATATCTTATTCTTAAAATAAATACATCTTTTATTATTGATATAACTTTTAATTACCTTAATCATTTTTTAAATAAGTTATACCTACACTATTACAGACTGAGATCTACGCTCTAAAAATAAAAATAAAAACTGTTTGATTATGTTAATGCCCTCATATGGTACACTAACACAAGGCCTTGCAATTTCAAGGATATAATGACTTTCATAATTTAAAAATAAAATAAAATTAAGATTATAACTTTTGAAAAAATATCCCTACACAAGAACAACATGTTCTCTACAATTCTACTAAAAAATTCAAGGAAATTTCATCATTTAGGTACTCAATTCCTGCATGAATAGAAACATAAGCATTATATTTTGCATGAAAAATAACATACCATTGTTAGAAAAATTCACATTTCACATAGTGATACACAAATTCTTTAAATAAAAATTATATATTTGGAAAGCTAATTCAATTTCCTACATTTCATCTTTTTATACTGTTATCACCATATAATTTCCATATGGTGTTCGAATTTCAAAATTATAATGAAGGATTAAATCGTCACATAGCTGTGATAAATTTGGAAGACCCAGCTGTACCTGGCAGCATATGGACAAAGTAGCAGAGATATGGAGACTAAGACTCAGCAAACCATCGATCCCGAAAGCAGCCCAGATCAACAACTGAGAAGCGCATCGGGGATGTAACTAGCGCGAAGATTAAGCGGTCGAGGGCGGGTCGGGGAAAACCGTCGCAGTTTTTTTGCAGGACGTGTGGCATCCTTATAAGTACATTGGAGAAGAGGGATATCTGACCAAAACCACTTTTTTCAACCTCCGATGATAGAGTTTCCAGGCAAGACGCAGACCACAGATCTTGAAATGACCCAGATCAATGGTTGAGGCGTATTTCGACGATTGAAGTAGCACGAGAATTAGCTAACAAAGGATGGACCGGGGAAAATTACCCTGGTTTAAATCGTGGACATGTGGTGTCCTCAGAGGAACATTAGGGCAAAGGGAGGTTCATCCAAATCCATTTTTCTCCAAACCCCGATGGCAATAGATGCCTATAAAAGGAGGAACCTCAGACATTATTCTATGACCATTTGAAGTGTTCAAATGTTTAGAAATTTGGCGCAAAGCTTCCATTTAAATTTCGAAGTTCAGAAGCGAACTAGAACCAGTTTTCTCTCCGCTTATCAGATATTCTTCACCATGGCTTCCAATCCTGTTGTTTTATCCATGAGTGAACCAGATATTCCCTCCAAGGAGGAAGCCCTAATTGACAGATATTTTGAGGTTTCCGACACAGATACAATGGTCTCGCCCGTTTCTATGTCTCAATCGAATTTGTTGAACAATGCTGGATCCCACATACCCTTTCTTGAAGCGGCTCAAGCCTCCTTCACCCCTTATGTCATAGAAACAATATTACCTTTCCCTGAATTTGTAAGATGGTGTGCAGAGCGATATTCCCAGGGAGAAAGAGTCATTTTAAACAAATTAGGGTCAGAAGTTCTATGTAAAGTAGACGGTCCATCGCTCCAACATGCTCTCAATGTACCAGACACCTCCCCCACAGTGTCAGAACCCTTTGAGGAACAGGGAATGATTATGATTTATAGAGAATGCTTGCCCCAGGTAAAAACCCTGTTTCTGCAAACCATAGTCAAGCTTGAACATCATTCAAAGAGTCTATCCTTGCCTGTCAGTATAAGCGTCATGATCGTCGAAGTCCAGTGGGCTTGTTCTCTACTGAGTCAAATTTTAGGTCTAGACAATGACAAATTTGTGGTAGAGGTTATGTTAGGGTTCCTGTTGATTTTCTTCCTGTCTGGGCAGTCAGTCTGTGTCAGTTTTGATGAATTTATTGCAGAAAATATACATCAACAATTGGTTAATTTCAGCTCGTTAAGACATTTCAGCTACTACTCTCACTTGTTGAGAATGTTTCTGGGATCTAACAACACCGAGCTTCCTGAGGCTGCATTTATTTCGACCGAGTGTAAGAATATCACCATGCTCATCTTCATCAACAAGATCATGTCCAGGATTTATAGTCTCATTTTTGGTACAGATCTGCCAAGAGTTCTATAAGAAATGAAGAACTCATTGCACCCAAATCTAGAGAACATGGTAGGAGACTGGGTGCTATTCACACAATCCACTGTGATTTGGGTATATGGATACCATGAAGGACCTCACCTATTTCCAGTTTTTCTGAATCCTAGGATCTTTGCTTTGGAATTTATAAGACAAAGGATTATACCAGAGACTGAACATTTCCTGAAAGAACACAAGGCTTCTAATCTGAAATTTCCATTTGCAATGGGCCCCTTTGTGGTGAAGAAAAAATCCTGTCTACCCCAAATTCAATCCAAGCTCAGTGAATTTGGTTTCACACAGTTGCAACAAAGAAGATATGATCTGCATCATATCATATCGAAGAGGAGATTGGCGAGTAAAAAAGGTCCCTATGAACACGAGCCATATGAAGGATTCGATAAATTGGCCAATCTAGAAACCTGTGCAAAGATAGAAGTCACCATGCAACATGACCAAACAAAATCAACAGAGTCTATGTCCAAACAGAGCCCAGCAAAAAAACCTTCTCCCAGGTTAATTATCAAAGCTCCTAAGGTGAGCGTATACAATAAGAGAAGCAGTTCAGAAGCCCTAGGGGCTAGTAGCCAGCAAGACACCCTTAAGAAAATGAGAGCCACATCACCCTCTCCAGTTATTGACTTGGAAGAGGAAGAACAGAAAGGAAAGACATGCATGGAGATGGAAGAAACTACAACCCAACATGAATAAATCAATCCAGAAAACAAGCCACATAACGAAGGCAACATGAAGGTTTTTAGCAGCAGGAAACACATATTCGACCAGACTCCTGGGGCAGTTTATCAGTCTAAGGAGGATTTGCTAAATTATTATGTCGTGAAAGGGAGTATGGCTAATAGTGAAATAATGGACCTTTTTCTCGAAGTAGAAGGGACATCCCAGTGTAAATCTCACCTACTCTCAGTCAGAGATGTCGAGAAAAAAGACATTCAACATTGCAGTGGATTATAATGATAAGGTATCTGAGTTCAAGGTACACTATGAAAACATTGGCGCCCCTGATAAAGTAAAATTCCACAAAAATGTCAGTGATATGTTGTACATTGATTACCTAAACCTAGCTCTGAAGGTTGCAAGATTGTAACACATGCATTGAAGCTAGATGGGCAACTGAAACAAGAAAAGGTGTCCAACAAAGCTTGGATGACGCAGGTAAAAAGGTTAGAGTCTGAAGGTCCACATGGGTTGAAAGCTTCTCTAGAGGAAAAGGACAAAATGATCCAAAGCTTGAAGAAAAGGTTGAAGATGTCACCTACAGACCATTCGCAGATAGCAGAATTAACTGCTTTAGAGCAGGAAAAGGAAACCTTCATACAAGAGGCACTAGAATACAAGGCTAAAGTACTGCAATTGGACAAAGAGAAAGAAATTTGGTCACAAATGCAGGCAACGACATCAGATATGGAAATTATTGTGCCTGCTAATGTAGAGGCTGGATCAAGTGCTGAGGGATTAGTTCAGGCTATGTCCTAGGTGAGCCTGAAAACATGTGAGATGAAGAGTCTCAAAGAAAACTTAGAAAAGTTGAAACAGGATATGCAGGGGAAGGATGAGAAATTGGCTCAACTCCACAAAGAGAACCAATACCTACAGGAAAGAGTGAACAAGCTAAAAACCACATTGAAGGGAAAAACGCTACTGCAGGGAGCCAAACATGTAATATGGGACGCGATTGCTGCGGAGGTTGCTAAGTTCATAAGTTATCTGAATTTTATCAACGACAAAGACAACATGGCTGCTACAACTCAGAATAGATGCATTATTGTAAATTAAGTGTTAGCAAAGAAGCCCTCGAAATGGGCCCAAAATGCCATCGACTTTATGAATGCTATACCAACTTCCGATCTTCAAACCATCGGTGTGAAATATAGGACCACATTAATCATTTCATCCAGGAGAATCATTGCCAAGCACAATCTACTCATATCGGTCCAGAACAAATCTGTGCAAATGGAGCACAACATACAGGAGTTTAAGGATGCCTTTGAAAAATTGTTTGCTAAAGGTCTCCCCCTCATTTTGGGATGGTAAAGGCTATACAATTAGGAACATTATCACACTCTCCTCAAGCAGTGCATGATGGACCATTCTATGGTTTGAAGATATGGAATAAATTCTGAAAGGCCCCAGCTTGGTAGAACATTTAGCTACTGATTTCAAAATTATAAACAAGTTCAAAATGGTGAAAGTCTGTGTGCCAACCATGTCCTATGCTACGTGCATTGACTTGTAAATTTTGATTAAAGAAATGATGGATTACGAAATCTCCTTTGATGCGCAATGAAAATAACTCATGCGGTTGGGTAAGACAAAGTACAACGTCCCGGAACCAACATGTGATCTCGAGCTGTCACCAATATTGTAGATCCAACATAAGCATAGGGTAGAACAAATGGCGCGAAATAAGTTGGGCGGTCAGAGAGAGTGTTCATGATGTTGAAACGTTTCTTTTTTTATAATTATTGTAAATCGTTTCGTATACTGAAACTGACATTCAAAACTGTTACAGAAGTTGAAACGTTTCAGTTTCAGTTATTTTTTATCAAATTGTATAAGTACTAAGAGACTTGAATTAATTAATGTTGGCAGAAGTGCAAGAGCACCTTTTGGTTGTATCAAACTCTATTTGTAAATTTTCTGAATCCGAATTGAATATAAATGCAGAAGATTTTGAAGTCTCTACGAAAAGATTCTAACGGGTGGTGATATGAGCTTTGTTTCCCTTCGTCATATGTATTTCCTGTAACCTATCATTTCATTTACATTTTCTTCTGTTTAAATTGGAGAGTTTAAAGGCCCAAAATTCGTCTTGTGATGCTCTTGGCTTAAACAATTTAAACTATGTGATTGTCTTCTTAACTTATTTAGAATTCATTTAAGTAATGCTCTGATGTAGTTATTTGTTTTCTTTATCTTCCTACACACCTTTTTATTTCAAGAATAACTTAGATTCATCGCCTTCTTTAGCCTTTGTGCTTTGGAGAGTTCTATCAGTTGATGCATTGTTTTCGTTCACTTTCAGAATTTTGACTCCATAGCCCATAGTGTTCCCCCCTTCTTTGCCAACAACTTTATTAAAAATCCTCAAAACAAACCAAATCTAGCCACCGATTTCCATAGATATATCAAGTGACACGAGAGAGCCCTCTCTGAGTTGAACAGGCTTCAGCTCTAAATCCGGTTGAAATAATTACCTCTGTCTTCTGTCTATTCTACCAAACATAATTGACAGAGTGCTAACATTCTGGCGCCGTTATTGGGGACAAAATTGAAAAAAATTTCCTTGGGAAAACGACTTAAAGTTTTAGTTTGATCCCTGAGGGTGATAGTGGACCAAATACCTTATTGGCTGATATTATTTTTACCCTGGTGACTCCATTACTCAGAGTCCAGTTGTACTACATTGTGTGAGATAGAAATCCTGTCTCCTAAGAAAATCCACACCAGGAGAAACCCAGACCCCGAACCTACAATCCTTGTCTCTAGCCCTGAAAAGTTTGGCCAAAGAAGAAAACAAAAGGCAGTAACCCCTGTGTTACATCCAGACCGATATTCATCCTTTCCTAGAGACGGATTGACCAGTATCGAAGATCTTGAGTTTGATCTAAAATTCGAACACTCCCTGTTCATAAGTAGGTTCGAATCCCGTTTAGACGAGACCATATTTGATGAAAAAATATTCCAAGATTTGATTCTAGCCGCCTCTGTCAAGCCTGTAGTGACTCCTATCCGAAACCGATGGCCACTTCGACCACTCACAACAACTATGGCAGCCAGATTTTCTCCTCTGGTATTGCCTGCTCTATTGCATGACTTACCCCAGGACTACAACCTAAGGATTAAGCTATATGATGATGAAGGTAACATATCATCCTAGAAGCACCTGGACTGGTTCAATGATTTAATAGACTTAGAAGAGGTGGATTTTGCATATGTGAAAATGAGGTTGTTTACAAAAATTCTTGCAGGAGATGTAAGAAAATGGTTCAGAGCCCTTGCACCAGGAAGTATCACATATTTCACAGCTTTTGAGACACTCTTCCTTGCCAGATGGGGAGATAAGAAAAACCCCCTTCAGTTGTTGACACAGTACAACAATATGAAAAGGTCACCTGATGAAATAGTACAAGAGTTTTCGGCTCGATTCATGAAAGTATATAATGCGATTCCTGATGAAGTAAAACCCCCACCCAAAGCTGCTCAGCTCAGATATGTTGATTCTTTCAAAAGTGATTTTGATTTATTATTGAGAGAATGAAGATCTGACACGTTAGATGACATGATGAAAAATTCCATTGAAGTCGAAGTAAACCTAATGGCTTCAGGAAAAATGAAAGCTAATTCTGACAGAAACATGGGCAAAACTCAGGATAAAGCACAAACTTCCACATCACAAACATCAGAAGAAAGATTCGAAGCGATGATGAGAAACATGGAAAGGATGATGGAAAGAATGGCATTGGGAAACAAACCCCACACTAGAGAATAGGCCGACAACCCACCTAGAAATCCGAGAAGACCTGTCGATCCACAAATCAAGAAAAGAGAGTAGAGAAACTAGGGTAATCAGGCAGCTCAAGCAGACCAAACAAATTAGGGAAATCAAGGAAATCAGGGAGAACAACAAATAAGGCCTCCTTTTCAGAATAATTATGTGAATGAATATTATGATAGATATTTAAAGATAATGTGAACAACTGTGATGACAAAGAAACTGAGGTGTTTTTGACCAAAGAAGAACACAACCAGTTCATGGATGTGAGTGAAATCTTTTTGTAAGATGAAGAGGGGAGGATATTAGTAGAAAGAGAAGATTACGAGACTAGATTTAAAAATGCCATCATGCAATTCCAAAGGAAATACAATCTCCGAAATCAAAAGGTGCCTCCAAATCCTCCGAAAGGTAATCTCCCAAAGGAAAACTCCACCAAAGATGCTCATAGTAATGTGCCCTCTTCTAGTCAGCCCAAAAAATACTCCACGGGAAAATATCCAGCTGCAAAGGATTCCACTGTGAAATACTCCACTACAAAGGATGCTACAGATAAGGGCAAGCAAAAAGAGGAACCACAGAAGAAAATATTGACAAGAAAAGAAACCGTCACTAAAGAGGTAGAAAAAACTCCGTCTTCTTTTGACTTCGAAAGTGAGATGGCTAAGATTAAAATTTCGGTACCATTTAATGAATTGATCATAAATAGCGAATACATAAGTCATATCATCAAGATACTTAAGATAGGACAAACCTTTGATACTCTGAACATACAAGATGATCACCCAACCATCTTATTTGGGCCGAGAGTAGAAGAAAGTGGTGAAAGTGAATAAGTTCCTCCTTTCTATGCCAGCTTAAAAATACATGACATGACTTTACATAATGCTATGCTGGACTCCCGAGCATCTCACAACCTGATGCCGAAAGTGGTCATGGACCAACTAGGCCTTGAGGTAACAAGACCCTATAAAGATTTGTTCTCTTTTGATTCAAGGAAGGTGAAATGCCTTGGCATGATAAAAGACATGGTTGTTTCTCTGGCACAAATCCCAGCGAAGAATAGGGTGATGGACGTAGTGGTCGCTGATATCCCTCCGAAATTCAGCATGCTGTTTTCCAGGTCATGGGCTGCAAAACTGAAAGGAACCCTTCAGATGGACATGTCATATGCAACTATTCCTGTCTTTGGTCAAGACATAAGATTGTAGAGGGAAGTTCTCCTGAAATATATGGTCAGAAAAAAACCGCAACCTACCAACCATCCTATCTACTCAGTAAGCACTGAGTTGGGGTCTTCCCTTTTCTTCAATGATATATGCTCCATAGCAGAAGAGACAGAAATAGTCCTGGTGGATAAAGGTATACCCGGGCAGCAGTTGGAGGAAATTTCAGAACAACAGGGTGACCCAGAAGATCAGATATGGAAAATGAACCTCGACGGAGCTTCATGCAGAGAAGCAGCTGGAGATGGCGTGTGGATAAATCATCCCAAAGAAGATGTGAATTTGTGCTCTTACAAACTCGTTTTTGAATGCACAAATAATATGGCCGAGTATGAAGCGTTAATATTGGGATTGAAAGTTATGGAAGAGTTGGGTGCCAAAAGGATTGTTGTACTTGGAGATTCTGAACTAATCATAAATCAAATCAAAGGCATCTACCAGACCAAACATCCTATACTGAGGGATTACAAAAATCTGGTGTTATAACTCCTTGAGAATTTTTCAGAATGCAACCTTTCAGCAATTCCACGGGAACAAAATCAGGTTGTCGATGCACTGGCCACTTCAGCAGCAGTTTTCAAAGTCCCTATTTTTCCCGAAAAAAGATACAAGGTTGAAGTCAAGTACAAACCAACAATACCGGACAATATGAAACACTGACAAGTCTTCGAGGACGATAAACAGATAGAAAGCTTCCTTAGGATGGAAAATGAGTTCGAGAATTTAAGCATTGATGATGAATATTGCGACGATGAAGTAGATGCAACTACTTTCACCAAACAAGGATACTTTGAAAATAAAATTGCTCACAGAGATATTGTGCAGCTGAAGAACAACATTATCCCCAAAGGCCTAGCACCATTAGAATTTTTTTTTGATAATAACGATGTGGCCAGAAGTCCAAAGATCACGGTGGATAAAGGGGATGTGGAAGACTATAATATTGGGACTCCAGAAGACTCGAAGATCATTAAACTGTCCAAGAAGCTCAGCCCTGAAGTCAAATAAAGGTATGTAAAATTAATGAAAGAATTCCTTGATGTCTTTGCCTAGAGCTACGATGAGTTGAAAGTTTATGATACTAGTATAATCCAACATGTTATCTTGATAAAAGAAGATGACAAGCCATTTAAACATAAGTTAAGAAGAATAAACCCTATGTTGTTACCATTGATAAAGAAAGAAGTAAAAAAATTGTTTGAAGAAAAAATCATAGTGTCCCTGAGATTCTCCAAATGGGTATCAAATCTGGTGCCTGCCAGAAAAAAGAGTGGAGAGATTAGATTGTGTGTGGACTTCAGAAATTTGAACAATGTATCTCTTAAAGATAACTACCCTTTTCCCAAAATGGACTACATTCTATAGAAGGTAGTGGGCTCTCAAAGGATGTCGATGTTAGATGGTTTCTCGGGTTATAACTAGATCATGGTACATCTTGACGATCAAGAAAAGACAACGTTCACCACACCTTGGGGAACATTCATGTATGCCAAAATGCCATTTGGGCTTATGAATGCTGGAGGAACATTTTAGACGGCTATGGACATAGCCTTTGCATATGAAAAGGATAAATTTATTGTTATATACCTTGATGACATTATTGTGTATTCTTCCACAGATGAGGAACACATCAAACATCTCAGAAGGGCGTTTGAGAAATGCAGAAAATTTGGCATATCGCTGAACCCGAAAAAATCAAATTTTGCCATGGAAGAAGGGAAGATCTTAGGGCACATCATTTCTAAGGAAGGAATAAAGGTAGACCCCAACAGGGTTGAAGGAATTTTGAAGATTGGTGTACCCAGAAGCAAAAAAGAAGTACAATCCTTTCTAGGTAAAGTAAATTTCCTGAGAATATTTATTCCAAATTTAACAGAGATCATAAAGCATATCACCAACATGTTAAAGAAGGTAAATGAAATAAAATGGATCCCCGAGGCTGGAAAATATTTTGAATACATCAAGGTAGCATTGACTAAGGCTCCTGTGCTGGCTAGTCCAAATTTTGAGAAAGATTTCATACTATTCTCCTTCGCTTCATAACACACAATTGCAGGTGTATTACTCCAGAAGGATGAAAAGAATTTTGAGAAGCCCATAACATACTACAATAAGACATTGAAATATGCTCCTTTGAAGTATGAAATCATGGAGAAGCATGCGTATGCTTTGGTCAAAGAATTGAAATAATTCAGGGTGTATATTCTACATTCACATACTACTGCTTATGTCCCCAGTAGCTCAGTAAAAGACATCTTAACACAACCCGATCCTGAAGGAAAGAGGGAAAAATGGATTGCAGTACTATTAGAATATGATCTTGAAATCAAGCCCACGAAGTTGATCAAAGGGCAGGGACTTTCTAGACTAATGGCTCAAACAAACTGTAAGCTCTTGGGGATAAATTTCACTACATATACGTCAGAGGATACAACAGAGGAAGAAAGGGTGACTCCACAAATATCTCAGAAATTTATTGACTCTACATGGTATGCAGACATTATCTTTGTGTTAAAAAATTTGCAAGCTCCTCCTGAATATAGTAAAACAAAGGCTAGGTTCTTGAATCTTAAGGTGGAAAAATTCTGCATTGTTAATGAATTACTGTACTGGAAAGACCCAGGATGGATTTTGCTGAGTTGTTTGATAGAAGAACAAGTGGGAAGGACCATCAAGGAGTTCCATAAAGGAAACTGTCGAGGTCATCATTATTGGAAGACAACTATACACAAAATGTTGAGAGCTGGTTTTTACTGGCCTAGTATTTTCCCTAATGTTTATAAGGAAGTGTCAAAGTGCCATGAATGTCAAATCTTTGATGGGAAAGGAAAATTGCAGTCTCTGCCATTGAAGCCCATTTCAGTAGAAGCTCCTTTCAGGCAATGGGGCCTGGATTTCATAGGAGAGATACACCCACAATCTTCGGCTCAACACAAATGGATCCTGGTTGCAACATATTCTTTTACTAAATGGATTGAGGTTGTTCCTACCAGACAAGCTACCAATGACATTATCATTCGATTCCTAGAAGACAATATTCTGTCTAGATTTGGATGTCCGATCAAGATTATAACAAACAATGCAACGACCTTTAAGTCTAAAAAGTTGGAGAAATTCTGCAGTGATTACAATATTACTCTTGGCCATTCTACGTCATACTACCCGCAAGGAAATGGATTAGTTAAATCTTCAAACAAAAGCCTGGTCATAATCATCAAAAAATTTCTACAGGAGAATAAAAAGGCGTGGCACAGGAAGATCATTTATGCACTATGGGCTGACAAGATATCCCCAAAAAGATCTATTGCCACATCACCTTTCCAGATCATTTATGGTACAGAAGCCATCTTTACTACGACACTCGGATTGTTGGTAATGAATTTGTTACAAGAGCAAGAAGCAAAGATGAATGCCAGTCTGACAAGGGAGGATGAACTCATCAGCGTCCAGCAGACCAGAGAAAGGGCTTTCAATAACGCCCAACTACGTCAAGAGAAAATCAAGGAAGATTTCGGCAGATGTACCAAAGCGGGTGACTTCAAACTTGGAGATTGGGTACTAAGATGGGATGCCAAGAATGAAAATAAAGGTAAACATGGAAAATTTGATCACCTGTGGCTGGGCCCGATCAAAATTACAGCCTACCGCGGGAGCAATGCCTATTTGTTGGAGGGAAGTAGTGGAGAACTCGCTAAAGGAGGGCCTGTGAATGGCAAGTTCCTCAAGCACTATGTTGTTTGACAAATCATCACTCGCCATTCATTGTACATAGCCGCTTTGCGTTTGTTTTTATTTAAGTGTGAAAATCGAAATAAAAACAACATGGTTGAAGCCTTAGGTGAAGGCCCTAAGATGTGCTGAGTAGGTTTAGAGTTTTTGAGTAAAAATAGATGGATTCAGATCACACACATGAGGTTACAACCCAATGGTTAGGCACTCGGTATACAGTTCTTTGCTACCTCGCGGGGAGGATAGAATCCCCAGTTGGAGCCAATGTTATCACCATATAATTTCCAAATGGTGTCCGAATTTCAAAATTATAATGAAGGAATAAATCGTCACAGAGCTGTGATAAATTTGGAAGACCCGGCTATACCTGGCAGTGTATGGACAAAGTAGCAGATATATGGAGACTAAGACTCAACAAACCATCGATCCCAAAAACATCCCAGATTAACGACTAAGAAGCGTATCGGGGATGTAACTAGCACAAAGATTAAGCGGTCGAGGGCGGGCCAGGGATAACCGTCGCAGTTTTTTAGCGGGACGCGTGGCACCCTTAGAAGTACATCAGAGAAGAGGGTTGTATGACCAAAACCATTTTTTTCAACCTTAGATGACAGAGTTTCCAGGAAAGACGTGGACCGTAGATCTTGAAACGACCTAGATCAACGGCCGAGGCACATTTCGACGATTGATGTAGCACGAGAATTGGCTGACAGAGGATGGACTAGGGAAAAATACCCTAGTTTAAATCGTGGACACGTGGTGTCCTCAGAGGCACATCGGGGCAAAGGGTGGTTCATCCAAAACCATTTTTCTCCAAACCCTGATGGAAATAGATGCCTATAAAAAAAGGAACCTCGGGCATTATTCTATGAAAATTTGAAGCGTTCAAACGTTCAGAAATTTGGCGCAAAGCTTCCATTCAAATTTTGAAGTTCAAAACCAAACCAAACCAATTTTCTCGCCGCTTATCAGGTATTCTTCACCATGGCTTCCAATCCTGTTGTTTTATCCATGAGTGAACCAAATATTCCCTCCAGGGAGGAAGCCCTAATTGACATAGATTTTGACGTTTTCGACAACAATGGTCTCGCCCGTTTCTATGTCGAAATCAAATTTGTTGAACAATGTTGGATCCCGCATACCCTTTCTTGAAGTGGATCAAGCCTCCTTCTCCCCTTATGTCGTAGAAACAGTTTGTAAGATGGTGTGCAGAGTGATATTCCCAGGGAGAAAGAGTCATTTTAAACAAATTGGGGTCAGAAGTTTTGTGTAAAGTAGACGGTCCATCTATCTGACATGCTCTCAATGTACCAGACGCCTCCCCCACAGTGTCGGAACCCTTTGAGGAATAGGGAATGATTATGATTTATAGAGAATGCTTGCCTGAGGTAAAAACCCTATTTCTGCAAACCATAGTCAAGCCTAAACATCATTCAGAGAGTCTATCCTTGCATGTCAGTATAAGCGTCATGATCGTCGAAGTCCAGTGGGATTGTTCTCTACTGACTCAAATTCTAGGTCTAGACAATGACAAGTTTGTGGTAGAGGTTATGTCAGGGTTCCTGTTGATTTTCTTCCTGTTTGGGTAGTCAGTCCGTGTCAGTTTTGATGAATTTATTGCAGAAAATATACATCAACAATTGGTTAATTTCATCTCGTTAAGACATTTCAGATACTACTCTCACCTGTTGAGAATGTTTCTGGGATCTAACAACACCGAGCTTCCTGAGGCTGCATTTATTTCGACCGAGTGTAAGAGTATCACCATGCCCATATTCATCAACACGATCATGTTCAGGATTTACAGTCTCATTTTTGGTACAGATCTGCCAATAGTTCTAGAAGAAATGAAGAACTCATTGTAGCCAAATCCAGAGAACATGGTAGGAGACTGGGTGCTATTCACACAATCCACTATGATTTGGGTATATGGATACCATGAAGGACCTCACCTATTGCCATTTTTTCTGACTCCTAGGGTCTTTGCTTTGAAATTTATAAGACAAAGGATTATATCGAAAACTAAACATTTCCTGAAAACACGCAAGGCTTCTAATCTGAAATTTCCATTCGCAGTGGGCCCCTTTGTGGTGAAGAACAAATCCTGTCTACACCAGATTCAATCCAAGCTCAATGAATTAGGTTTCAAACAGTTGCAACGAAGAAGATATGATCTGCATCATATCATATCGAAGAGGAGATTGGTGAGTAAACAAGGTCCCTATGAACATGATCCAGATGAAGGATTCGACAAACTGGCCAATCTAGAAACCTGTTCAGAGATAGAGGTCACCATGCAACATGACCAAACAAAATCAACAAAGTCTATGTCTCAGCAGAGCTAAGCACAAAAACCTTCTCCCAGGTTAATTATCAAATCTCCTAAGGTAAGCGTATACAATAAGAGAAGCAGTTCAGAAGCCCTAGGGGCTAGTAGCCAGCAAGACACCCTCAAGAAAATGAGAGAAACATCACCCTCTCCAGTTATTGACTTGGAAGAGGAAGAACATAAAGGAAAGACATGAATGGAGATGGCAGAAACTACAACCCAACATGAAGAAATCAATCCAGAAAATAAGCCACAGAATGAAGGTATCATGAAGGTTTTTAGCAGCAGGAAACACATATTCGGCCAGACTCTTGGGACAGTTTATCAGTCTAAGGAGGATTTGCTAAATCAGTATGCCGTGAAAGGGAGTATGGCTAATAGTGAAATAAGGGACCTTTTTCCCTAAGTAGAAGGGACATCCCAGCGTAAAGCTCACCTACTCTCAGTCAGAGATGTCGAGAAAAAGACATTCAACATTGCAGTGGCTGATAATGATAAGGCATTTGAGTTCAAGGTACACTATGAAAACATTGGTGCCCCTGATAAAGTAAAATTCTACAGAAATGCCAGTGATATGTTGTACGCTAATTACCTAAGCTTAGCTCTGAAGGTTGCAAGATTGACAACACATGCATTGAAGCTAGATGGGAAACTGAAACAAGAAAAGGTGTCCAACAAAGCTTGGATGACGCAGGTAAAAAGGTTAGAGTCTGAAGGTCCATAGGGGTTGAAATATTCTCTAGACGAAAAGGACAAAATGATCCAAAGCTTGAAGAAAAGGTTGAAGATGTCACCTACATACCATCCGTAGACAACATAATTAACTACTTTAGAGCAGAAAAAGGAAACCTTCAGACAAGAGGCACTAGACTAAAAGGCTAAAGTACTGCAATTGGAGAAAGAGAAAGAAAACTGGTCACAAATGCAGGCAACGACATCAGATATGGAAATTATTGTGCCTGCTAATGTAGAGGCTGGATCAAGCTCTGAGGGATTAGTTCAGTCTATGTCCCAGGTGAGACTGAAAACAGGTGAGATCAAGAGTCTCAAAGAAAACTTAGAAGAGTTGAAATAGGAGATGAAGGTGAAGTATGAGAAATTGGCTCAAATCCACAGAGAGAACCAAGACCTATAGGAAAGAGTGAACAAGCTAAAAACCACATTGAAGGGAAAAACGCTACTGCAGGGAGTAAAACATGTAATATGGGACACGATTGCTGCGGAGGTTGCTAAGTTCAGAAGTTATCTGAATTTTATCAACAACAAAGACAACATGGCTGCTAGAGCTCGGAATAGATGCACTGTTGTAAATGAAGTGTTAGCAAAAAAGCCCTCGAAATGGGCCCAGAATACCATCAACTTACTGAATGCTATACCAATTGTCGATCTTCAAACCATCCGTGTGA
Source organism: Picea mariana (assembly GCA_032191745.1). Classification (NCBI taxonomy): domain Eukaryota; kingdom Viridiplantae; phylum Streptophyta; class Pinopsida; order Pinales; family Pinaceae; genus Picea; species Picea mariana. The sequence goes on along the minus strand of JASDQU010100642.1, from coordinate 580,379 downwards.
AAGACAGGACCGCATTAATCATTTCATCCAGGAGAATCATTGCCAAGAACAACCTACTCAGATCGGTCCAAAACAAATCCGTGCAAATGACACACAACATACAGGTGTTTAAGGATGCCTTTGAACGATTGTTTGCTAAAGGTCTCCCCTCATTTTGGGATGGTAAAGGCTCATTGTACAATCAAGAATATTATCACACTCTCCTCATGCAGTGCAGGATGGACCATTCTATGGTTTGAAGATATGGAAGAAAGTCTGAAAGGCCCCATCTTGGTAGAACATTTAGCTACTAATTTCGAAATTCTAAACAAGTTCAAAATGGTGAAAGTCAGCGTGCCAACCATGTCCTATGCTACGTGCATTGACTTGGAAATTTTGATTAAAGAAATGATGGATTACAAAATCCCCTCTGATGCACAATGGAAAGAACTCGTGTGGTTGGGTAAGACAAAGTACAATGTCCCTAGAACCAATAGGTGATCTCCAGCTATCACCAATATTGCAGATCCAACATAAGCACAGGGCGAAACAAATGGTGTGGAAGTAGTCGGGCGGTCGAAGAGACTGCTCATGATGTTGAAACGTTTCTTTTTTGCTAATTATTGTAAATCGTTTCGTATACTGAAACTGACATTCGAAACTGTTACAGAAGATGAAACGTTTCAGTTTCAGTTATTTTTGATCAAATTGTATAAGTACTAAGAGACTTGAATCAATTAATGTTGGTAGAAGTGCAAAAGCACCTTTTGGTTGTATCAAAATCTATTTGTAAATTTTCTGAATCTGAATTGAATATAAATGCAAAAGATTTTGAAGTCTCTATGAAAAGATTCTAACGGGTGGTGATATGAGCTTTGTTTCCCTTCGTCGTATGTATTTCCTGTAACCTGTCATTTCATTTACATTTCCTTTTGTTTAAATTGGAGAGTTTAAAGGCCCATAATTCGTCTTGTGAAGCTCTTGGCTTAAGCAATTTAAACTATGTGATTGTCTTCTTAACTTATTCAGAATTCATTTCAGTAATGCTCTGATGCAATTATTTATTTTCTTTATCTTCCTACACACCTTTTTATTTCAAGAATAACTCAGATTCATCACCTTATTTAGCCTTTGTCCTATGGAGAGTTCTATCAGTCGATGCATTGTTTTCGTTCACTTTCAGAATTTTGACTCCATAGCCCATAGTGTTCCCCCTTTCTTTGCCAGTAACTTTATTAAAAAACCCCAAAACAAACCAAATCTAGCCACCGATTTCCATAGATATATCAAGTGACACGAGAGAGCCCTCTCTGAGTTGAGTAGGTTAGTGCATCGGCTCTAAATCTGGTTGAAACAGTTACCTCTGTCGTCTGTCTATTCAGCTGGACATAATTTACAGAGTGCTAACATATACCACATTCAAATTTATTATGAAAGTACCTCAAATCCTCCCTCCAAGTTAATAGATTGTTGTTTTTCTATGTTTGCATTGCAACTAACACATCCTAAGAGACCATGATTATATTTCATTCACCCAGAAGTAAGGGAGCACAAGGAGATGAATGAATTGAGGAAACAAAGAAGAAAACAACACCCACATGTTATAATAAGGAGAAAGTAGTGTTCCACAATATTTTATCATTTGTAGATGGTTGGGATTACCTTTTAATAGTGATTGGCCTTATGAGATCTTGAGCTCATGAGGCCTCAATGCCCATCTGGTTCATTTTCATTACGAAGATCATTAATTTTCTTGGCCTTTCTTATTTGGATCCTTCAATTGTTTTTGGCAAGGTCGTACATGTAAGTTATCTCCTTTGATTCCCACCACCCTCAAATTTTGGATTGATTCAATGACCAAGGTGAAATAACAATGTTGAGAATTTACTTGTGTATGTGTGATATTGGTGCAGTATATGCTAGATTTATTTCATTTAGCAACTATATTTTTATTCTCACCATTTACTAGTAAGAGAACTTTGGTTTCATTCTCCTTTCTATTGATTTATATAGAAATTCTCTATGCCATCTATTTTATTAATGTTAGAGGTGGTTTGTTGGATGTATACTAGAGAATGACATGCTACTTTCATGTGACTAACTTACATGTGAGTGATGCTTAATCGAAACATGACCTTCTTTGGCAAGGTGGCATTTGTAATCACTAATGACATAATTATAGTGTAGGATGCCATTTTAGAGAAAGGGAGGTGAATTGATGAATAGATGTTATGTTGGAAAACTCTTTTATGATGATGTCAATTGAAATTACTAAACTTAAATAGTAGATACTATGGTTGTGGAAAGCATCTAGCTAAATTCTCTAAATTAATGTCCAAATGCCCAATTTTAATTGTCTCTAGTTTTGGCCAAATCAAAACCCCAACCACTTAGTTTGTAATTTGAACTTGTGAGTGAAGAATTTGCATGCTAGAAGGATTAAAATCAAGCTAGCAACACACAAGGTTCTCTAGTTTTGGCCAAATCAAAACCCATACCACTTAGTTTGTAATTTGAGTTTGTAAGTGAAGATTTTGCATGCTAGAAGGATTAAAATCAAGCAAGCAACACACATGGTTTTAGGTGTACGCTGCATAACCTACCTCTCCACTAGTTGCATGTCTTATTCACGCTGTGAATAATTCCATACAAGAAGTGTCACATATCAGAGTGCTCAGGTGACAGTGGGACATAGTGGTTGTAGAGTGCTCGAGCGACATCATGCAATGTTAGTTGTAAGAATACACAAACTGATGAGAAATGACACTCTTTAATTGGTTTATATTATAGTGTTGGACCAAGATCCACAATTAAGTGTAGTGGATAATGGATGGTGGAGATTAATTGAGTGACAGATAATGGAGATGATGGAGAATGTCATGTTTTCATTGGATTGCTAGATGAATGTTGTAAATCCCTTTCTCATAATATAAATGTATTTTATCTTAGCAATCTCCTTAGTTTAAAATATAAGTTTGAACTTTTGTAACAATGTTAATAGTCTTATTAGTACATTGAATGACCATTTTCTTGAAAATTGTTTTAGAAATTTGAGATGTTTTACACTTTTGGGTGGGGAAACCCAAGGGATGCTTTCCCACACTCATGGATGAAAACTTAATAAACTTGTGGACATAGATATTCCGTAGGGAATGCTTCCCCACATTCATGGATGCATCCTTAATAAACCTGTCGATGTAGATAGAGTGCCTCACCGAAGGAGATTTCAACCTGACATTTGTGAACACAAAACTAGCCAAATGCTTAACAACATTGACAACAATCAATTGAACTTTCAACCCTTAAGATATTCATGTTATATTATATATGAATATAAAAATTAAAAAAAATAAACATTCTAATATTAATTTTTTTTATTTTATGAATTATGATATTGTACAACTTAATGTTTAAGAACATGGGTTTTCTCCTAAAAATCACTTGTTCAATTCAAACTTAATAATTAAGAACATGGATTGAGTTGACAAGGTACTAACACATTTTATTACATTAAAATATAAGGAGATGCTTATTAACAACCTATATATTTACTAACACTATAATAGGACTTGAAAATTACTTGTTCATTGGCAACATTACCAATACATTTTGCTAGGCTATAATTTTAAATGAGTGATAACTTGTTTTTATAGATACATTTTGCTAGGCTATCATTTTGATTATGAATGTTAAATGAGTGATAACTTGAAAATTACTTGTTCATTGACAACATTACCAATACATTTTGCTTGGTTATACTTTTAAATGAGTGATAACTTGTTTTTATAGATACATTTTGCTAGGCTATCATTTTGAATATGAATGTTAAATGAGTGATAACTTGAAAATTACTTGTTCATTAACAACATTACCAATACATTTTGCTCGGTTATAATTTTAAATGAGTGATAACTTGTTTTTATAGATACATTTAGCTAGGCTATCATTTTGAATGTGAATGTTAAGTGAGTGATAACTTGAAAATTACTTGTTCATTGGCAACATTACCAATACATTTTGCTAGGTTATAATTTTAAATGAGTGATAACTTGTGTTTATAGATACATATTGCTACGTTATAATTTTAAATGAGTGATAACTTGTTTTTATAGATACATTTTGCTAGGCTATCATTTTGAATGTGAATGTTAAATGAGTGATCACTTTTTTAATAGAAGGGAAATCATTTTTAATATAAAATGACATAAAAAAAAATTATAAGTTAATATAATTGTAAATATTAAAAGGTATTTAAGTATAATGAATATATTTTTACATTAAATTTTTTATTTTATTTCATTTAAAATTATAATAATAATAATAATAATCTATTTTTAAGGTCACAGCCAAGTCAACACACCAAATTGGTGTATGAGACCCTCTTGTTTGATTGGTAAAGTCTACGAAGGTATAAATACCCTACCCCCTCTGGATTTGAACATGTGACCTCTTAAGAGGAAACACATGTTCTTAACCATTAGGCCCACTCATATTATAATTTTAAGGAAATAAATAATAAAAAATACATTTATGAATGTTTGACTTTCTATCCCACAAAAGTTTATTTCATTTAAAATTATAAATTTAAGGAAATAAATAATAAAAAATACATTTATAAATGTTTGACTTTCCATCCAACCAGTGTTTTCGTAAGCAAGTGCATCATCTTTAAAAACGTATTATTCAATCTACTCATAATTAAGATAAGGTGTCCACTTTTCAAACAAAACGAAGATAGAATGTCCACCTCTTAACAGGTAGAGAAAGATTGACAGTCACCATTGCAGTGATATACATCACAGCCCACCAACAAATCACAAACCAAAAAAACCAATCCGAAACCATAAAGTGGCCCACTCATGTTACTTCCCACCGTATTGTATGGATGGCCAACTCTGGTATGAGATTCAAAGTTCGAAGCTCTGTGCTGTGCGTGAGAATCTGGATAATGAAAATGAAATATTGATAACGATTTAGACGTTTGAACGTTATGAAAGAGATGCATGTTTAATTTCATCAGCCATTATAAAGGCCCGGCCTCTGGCGAGGAAGGAGAGCCACAGTATCACTGTGAGAGTTTTATTTTGTTTATATTGAGAAAGCGTTTTGTTTGTTCTGAGAGAGCTTTTTCTTTTCTTAACGGATTTTTGGTATAGGAAGCTACTTACTAATGAAAATGAGATTGTGTCAAATTATTGATAAGATATTTTTTTTTTCACAGAGGAAGAGAGAAAGATTCGACCTAGAAAATCAACACCAAATCAAAGATTGTAAGTCCTGCTGATTCTCATTTATCATATGGTTATTAAACTGTAACTGGTATTTTATAGGATGTTTGCAGCCATATTGGAACTCTTCTCCTCGCTGGAGCTACACCTTCCTTCGTGCCGGAACATACCCTTCATGCTCACGTGCCTCTCTGCTTTATCTCGCGGCCTCTGCTCGGTTTTGCGAAGAACTGCTTCACATATGCGGGCAGCATCTTACAATTATCGTACCGCTCGTGATGTAAACAATTACCGCGGTATACAATTTGTATCAGCTTATGGTCCTGGCTTCGTAATATAGCTGTTATTTCGCCCATCGGTCTGTTGGTGTAACAACTAGCTGTGTGTGTATTTTCTCAAAAAAAGAATTACTTGTATTGTCTCTTGATTACACAGTGTATTAAGCTTGATTTGTGAAATATGGTATGGGAATTCATCTTTTTTTTCCATTTGTGAAATAGAATTTTACAGGCTTGTATGATATTTACAGTCCTGGTATAATATATTGTGAAATAGAATTTTACAGGCTTGGTATGATATTTACAGTCTTGGTATAATATAAATGTTGTCTAATAACGTAATTTGGGTAAGGTTGAGAGAAGAATTATAATAAAAAAAAATTGAGTGGGTAAGTTTTCAACATGTTGAATTTTTTTTTTTTTCAGTAAACTGTGTGACTTTGATACTTTTTATATGGATACTTTATCTATCATTAACAAAAAATTATAATAATAATGATGGGTGGAATGTCTACTAAAAAGATATTTCATAAACTTATACTATTTATTTATTTCTATTCATCATATGCGACCAATATTTAACTTATTATACAGCTGTTGTAAATAAATTATAAGCAGTTGATTCAACTATTTATACTCCACATTCAATATTACTTAACAGAGATTTCAGATCAGATCCCACAGATTATAATCCACCTAGCAGGCTAGATATTGTTCGCCCTCATCACCAGGGACAAATGCCCATCATCATTATTACAGCTTTTACTGTGGAAGGACATTTCATAAACTGACAGTTTATTTATTTCCACCCATCATGAAAGACAGCAAAAGTTGTAATAATGATGATTGGTGACGGTTATCTAATCACAGGTATATGCTTATAATCCACCTGTTGCATGTTCTGTAGCAGGCTAGATATTGTTAGCCTTCATAATATTACAGCTTTTACTGTGGAAGAACA
>JASDQU010100642.1:531677-557602 GCA_032191745.1 Picea mariana | reverse complement strand
ATATATATATATATATATATATATATATATATATATATATATATATATATATATATAAATTATATATTTGATATTTTATTGAAATTAAAATATAGTTCTCCATCATTTACAGAAATGTCCCTATTAGAGAGAAACAAACACATCCCTTTTACAATGGCAAAAAACAAATAGATCAGAGATCTAATCTAAAACCATTGTGTAACTTTAAAAAATGTTTTGATCTATAATTGACATCAAAATATGACAAAAAAAAACAAATAGATGAGACATCCAATCTAAAACCATTGTGACTCTAGAAAATGTTTTGAAATATAATTTGACATTAAAGCATTGCTTTGATGCTCTTAGACATGAAGAGTTCCTTCAAGAATAGAAATAACTTGCTTTGATGAAACATCCATTGTAGAGTTGAATTCACAATAGATATGTTCATAAGAAATATAGTGGAATGTGGATCTTGTTGTTAAAATCCTATCCAAAGAGGAGATAGGACATGATTAATAATGCAACAACAATTATTGCACCAATCCATGACCAATTTGGAATCACTAAATATCTCGATGAAATTTATACCTTTCTCTAAAACATAGGAAGGTTAGTGAAAATGATCATGAAAACGTAGGAGGGTTGGCAGTGAAAATAATAGTCTAACCCTCGTATGCTACCTACAATGAAGCCATAAATAGATAAGGCTCGACAATTCTTATTTATATGTAATAGGAGTTGATTTTTCCTAGGCACATGAATGATTCCTTCATCTTAGTTGGTGTATAAATCTCAATTAAAAAAACACACGTCCAATTTTTCTATTTAAACCAAAATAACAAAGAACATAAAGAAATCATACCCAAATCAACAACCAACTCACAACAAAGGTTGCGGAGAAGTAATAGTTTACCACAAGGATAATGGATAAGTATAATGACAAATAAGTTGTCCACTATTCCAAGATTTCATTTAGATGCAAATTTCTAATATTTGGGTTACTTCTTTTGGAAAACAAATTGTCCATTATTCTAAAATAAATATTTCATTTAGAGGGAAACTTTTAATATTTGGATTATTTTTTTTGGAAAAGAATATTGAATAAAAGATCAAAATAGTTATTTTTTCTATATTAATAATAATAGTGATTTTTCAAATTATTATTATTTTTTAAATAAAATGAAAATGAATACCAAAAGATGATAAGAAAATGAAAAATGATTAAAAAAAAAACATATTTTGAATATAAATTTGTCAAAACTAAAATTAAAATTAAAATGATATGTCATAAATAAAAGTCTAAGTTATAAGAATAATCTTTCATAGATAAAAATTTTATTATATATTTAAAGGTGTTATATGATTGACATTCTCTCTACATTCAATTCTTATGTTCTTCTTCATTCTACATGATTTAGGAGTTTGAGAAATACAACTTTAGGGACGTATGGAACATATTGAATGAATTTATAATACCAATAATGCTATTGAAAGATTGATTGTTCTCATTGATGTCAACCTTGGTCATTGGTTGTAGTCATTGATGACAACCCTAGCCATTGGCTTTTGGACCCAACAATTGATTGAAGTAGATAAACATGAAGGAAATTACACATGCATATACAACACCCATGGATGGATAGTATAAGTCATGCTACTTTCGATGGTATGTGGCATGTCACGTGGATCCTCATGATTGAGAATAAATGAATTTTTGAAGATGACAATGTGAATTGAAGCAGAAACTACATGTTGGCCCTAATATTAAAACCAGTTACATAAATGGTATAAATACATCTCATTATACATTCATTTTTCAATACACACAAGTTTATTAATGAGCAAAGAGATATAAGTCAAATTTATGAGGAAATATGGAGTAAAGAAGGTCGAATTTCAAGGGAGGATGAAGTCTTTTGGTGATGTGTTCTAAGGTATGTTATTTACAGGTCATGTTACCATTTTCACTATAACTTTGTTTCTATAACGATTCATATGGTGAAATTCAAAGGATATTGAGAAGACATATCTAGGTACACGTGGTAAAAAATTTAGCACTTTATTCACTATAAGTTTGGAGATACACTGGAAGATAGGGTTTTTGACTAGTCCTAAAGCTAGTCATAAACAACTGTTCCAGGTAAACTAGTCATAACGTCTTCATAGAGAATCCAAATGAAGTGAGACCAACTGAATTGGAAATAATAAGGGCTTTAGTTTCTTGTTTCTGAATTTCAAAATATGGTGTTAAATATTGAGCGCGGGGCATGATGTACAAGTTCACTCTCCTGAATAAACTAGAATTGAATAAGTTCTACCATTTTCTCTATAACTCCTTTTTTGGGAGGATTCAAGGAGTGAAACTTGGAGGAGTTTTAGATAATACATTGAGTAATATCAACTACAGGATTAGAGTATTCCAATAAGTGAAGAATTGCATAAGTTGAAGAAGTCTCAGGAAAAATTACCGGGTTCTATTGGATGGTTGGTTGATGGTGATAATTTAATGTAAAGTTTTATTATCTCTTGGGTGGAAGGAAGGGGAAAGGATAGACAGGTCAAACCTCTATTGATCTTGGAGGATTGTATCTTCATTTTGGAGGTTTATCCCTCCCTTTATATTTGGAAGATGTAGCTACCTTTGAAAGTCATTACTTCCTTTGAACAATAGTATGTGATTACTTTTTATATATTTTGCATGGTGTATTGGTGTATCTCTTATACTACTCTTCATTGTTCATTGGATATTCTTCATTACTGTTTGGATATAAATTGGAAGTTATAATACCAATAATGTAACATCCCGTTATACTAAACACACTTTTATTGACATATTCTTTGAGGACACTTGAGTGCAAGTGATCCGGTTATGGTATATTATGATTTTGTTTCGATTATGGGTTATACATGATGATGATTATGTATTGTGAATTATTGTTATTTTGATGTATATGTATTGGCGGATTCTATTGACGAGTTTTCCTGAGTGTGTAGGACACATGACATGTTATGGATGTTGATGGCATCAATGGACTTCCTTGGACTCCGGATTGAGTCGGGGAGTGGATTTTATTTTCTTGAGTATTTCATTTTACGCACATGTGACATATGATTGATTTCAGTATGATTTATGTATATGGATGATTGACATTGTTTTTTTCATTAGATGCAGGCTTGACGATGGTTTCTAATCGGACTCACATAAGGAGTAAAGGGGCCATGCACAAAAACTAGACATTGAGGGAGAGGTGTGGCAACATCCCTGTCAAAGCCTACTAGCACTCCCGCCGTGGTATGAGTTGTAGGTTAACGATTACCTAGTTAGAAAGGTCCACGAACTCATAAGGGAGGACTGATAAAATCGCTCACGGAGATTTCTAAGTGGCGTGCAATAACGCAGAGTCTTTATTTCTTAGAAGCCCTGAGTCTCTCACAAGGTCGATCGAATGGAGTATTAACTCCAAGGGCCGGACATGTAAATGTGTTGAACCTGCACATAATATATCTAGCTAGAAAATACTACACACATTTGCAGAGAGAAATTGAGAAAGAAAAAGGAGAGAAAGAATAGAAGAATTCTCATTAACTGTTATGAATAATGAATAATTTACACATGATATACTCTGTATAATTCAATGAATGCGCACTAGAGGAGAACCAATGCGCCATAGTGGTGGTCTGGAGTGATTTGGACACACACCAACAGTTACTGGAGTGAACTACCACCTAGTCTAGTCTCTCAGGAAGTTACGGGAGTGAACCACCACCTAGATGAGTTAACTAGTCAACTAGTCTTCAGTTAATTGATTGAAACAGAGTGTAGTGAGGAGTACATCAAGGAATCAAGGGTAATGCGCCAGTCTGGTGATGAAAGCAAGGAAAGTGCACATTAGCATGGTGATGATCCCATTGTTGCATGGTGACAATACCAATGCAACATCTAGACTCAACTCAACTAGTCAAACTGAAGTGTCAACTAAAGAGAATATTCTCCCCTAAATTATAGGAGACTGGATAATGACTAATTATGACTAATAAATAAGGAAAAACCTTAGGAAAAGAAATCCTAGGTGTGTATGAAGTAACTCCAACACCCCCCCTGAACATCACTATGGTGAAAATAAAGAATGGGTCCCGACAATGAGGCCATGTTAGGTATCCAAATACAAAAGATACACTGAAATAAAGTGAGGAAAGAGGGAAAACCTCATGAGAAAAACCACCTCTCAAGGTACAATGTATGTAAAAAGAAGAACTACAATTGCTACGAAACTGTGTCCTTCACTCCAAGATGACTTCATAGAGAATGAAACTTCTGCTCAGTGAAGGTCTTGGTGAAGATCTCTGTCGTATGTTATACTGAAGGAAATAATTGTAGGTCGATGATCCCCTTATGTACTAAGTCCCAGATGTAGTGCATGTGGATCTCGATGTGCTTTGTCCACTGCCTCTGAACTTGATCTCTGCAGAACTTCAGAGTGCTTTGGTTGTCACACCAGATGACGATCGACCGATGAAACTGAATGCCCAACTCAGTGAGAAAATTTTAACTACCCCTATGTACTCTACCTCGGATGAAGATAGAGAAATGAGAACTTGCTTCTTGCTCGACCAACAGATAGGCTTGAAACCAAGACTGAGTGAGTAACCAGATGTGGACTTATGATCAGTGCTATCGCCAACCCAGTCAGAATCAGTAAACCTGATGAGATCTAATGTAGAGTCTGCTACATAATGAATCCGAAAGGTGATGGTGCCATGTCTGTATCGAAGGATACACTTTGAAACCTTCCAATGTAGCTCATGTGGCTCTTGCATGAGTCTGGAAACTGCACCATCTGCATAGAAGAGGTCTGGTCTAGAGTGTGGGAGATACAACAAGCTCCCCACTAGCTGTCTAGACAGTGTGATTTCAACCAGTGGAGTCTCCCCACCATCCTCAAGTTTGACTCCTGATAGGAAAGTATTTGGAGAAGAATCTCAGTCTATCATGTGAAATCTCTCAAGGAGATCTCGTGCATACTTGTCCTGAGACAATTTGATGCCTGGTGCATCCTGAATGATCTTGAGTCAAAGGAAGAAGTGTAGTGGATCCATGTCTGTCATCAAAAACCTGTCATGTAGAATTCTCTTGACTGCAACAATCGCTGAAGTCGAGCAATCGATGATCAACAAACAATCAACATAGAGAACTAAGAGTAGAAGTGAATCAACCGTCATGAGCATGTAGACATTCGAGTCTGATTTACAATGTACAAAGTTCTATGACAACAGGTAGGAGTCCATCTTGGCATACCATGCCCTCAGAGCCTGCTTGAGGCCATAAAGGGACTTCTTTAGTCGACATACCAAAGATGAGTCTTGCATAAATCCTCGGGGATGCTCTATATATATATCCTCAGAGAGATCACCGTGAAGAAATGCATTCTTCACGTCCATATTATGGACTTCCCATCCCTTGGTTTCCATAATGGAAAGTGCCAATCATATGGAATCCATATTCGCTACTGGAGTGAAGGTATCATCATAGTCAATACCATGCACCTATTGAAAGCCTTTGGCAACAAGCCTGGATTTGTATCTGCTAATCTATCTATCTGTTGTGCTCTTGGTCCTGCAAACCCATCTGCATCTGACAAGTTTCTTCCCAGAAGGAAGGGGAATCGGATCCCAAGTTTGGTTCTCGAGGAGGGAGTTATACTCCTCCTACATGGTGGATTGCCAAAAGGGAATTCCACTAGCCTCGCCATAAGGCTGTGGATCTGAAGACTAAACCAAGAAAAGATGCCTGGAGGGAAATGGTTTAGTGGCAGTGAGTGTAATAAGAGGCTCCTCAAAATCATATCGAGTCCTCCTAGTATCAATTGGATCACCAACGAGATCCCCTGCATCCTGAAAAGTAGTATGTGCCCACTTGGGCCTTTGCTCTGGCTCTGCAACTGCATCTGGATGCTCTAAATTTGCATCTGACTATACTGAATCTGAATTTGAATCATTTGAGTCCTATGAATCAGAACTCTCATCTGAAGAAGAGTTAGCATGTGCATGATCATCATCTCAGACAGGTGGAAGAATGAAGGTGTTTACATGCGGATGCTGAGGTACATGTGAGACACTTTCCTCGAATTGGACACTACGCTCAATGATGAGCCAGTCCGAGGAAATATCAATAAGCCTATATCCCTTCACACCGTCAGGGTATCCAAAAAAATTACACTTAGTGCTATGTGGATCAAGTGCCTTCCTCTTTTCAGAGGGAATCTAGGCCCATGCACGTGAACCAAAAATGTGAAAGTGGGTCACTTCCGGTTTGAGGCCGCTCCAAGCCTCATAGGGGGTCTTATCCTTGATAAATATATGGGGATATCTGTTTTGGATGTATGTTTCAAAATTAAGTGCTTTGGCCCATAGTATTTGTGGTAGTGACTTTGCATGCAACATGCAAGATGCCATCTCCTTTAGAGATATGTTTCTCCTCTTAGCATCTCTGTTTTGCTGCGGAGTATAGCGAAATGTGTGCTGTGACTGAATCCCTGCCTCATGGAAAATATTATGGATCTCATGATTGACATAATATCCCATGTTATCAGTTCAAAGGACTTTGATCTTCTTTCCAGACTATGTCTCAACCAGGGATTTGAAATCTTTAAGGTGTTGAAAGACCTCAGATTTTTTCCTGAGAAAGTAGATGCATGTAAAACGTGAGAAATCATAAACGAAAATGAGAACAAACCTCGCTTTGTTGATGGATGGATGTGGAAAATGACCCATAAAGTCACTGTGGATAATATCTAAAGGTGTAGAGGCTCTCTGGGACTTGCCTTTGTCAAATTTCTCTTGAGGGTGTTTTCCGAGAACACACCCCTCACATACCCCCTTGGAGAAATGGATGTCTGGTAGACCATCAACCAATATTTGCTTGCTAATTTTTTTCATGTATCTGACATTCAAATGTCCAAACCTTTCGTGCCATATCCTACTACTTTCATTAGCATGAGTAAGCAGTAAAGCAGAATCAGGTTCAATGAATTCAAAAAGAGTACACAATCTAGACTGATGATTTACCTCACTGGTAGCAACTCTGGAGTTGGTTTGCATGTCGTTTATGTCCACAGAATTTGGTGTGAATATGAATTTCTTTCCAGTATTGGAATTCGTCATCTGATACACAGAGAGAAAGTTGACAGAAATTTTGGGAATGTGCAACACATTCTCGAAGCTTCTGTTGATGAGTTCAATCCTTCCTTTGTCGATGACTTCGACATAAGAGTTGTCCCCCATCAGAATAGGAAGAATTTTGCATGCATCCAAAGAAGAATATTCTGTTTTTGAGGCAGCCATGTTATGTGATGCTCCTGAATCTACGATCCAAGCATCAAGAGAGGAGTTGATGGCAATCAAGGCATGGATAGAATTGCATTTCTTGGAATTCAGATCTTCTGGCTTCTTCTTCTTGGCACCCTTGGGGATACGATCTCCAAGGTTGTTTTGTTGAAGTATTTGGGACATTAGATCTACTTTTTTTTGCATGCATGCGGATTCTGGATGGAATCCTTTATGACAGTACATGCATTTCTCCCATTTTCTTCCCTTTCCCCCTTTGGATTCAGAGGCATCAGTGAAGGGTTTTGTGTACCCTTCCTTCTTCAGATGTGCATGAGATTTCCTTTTGTCTTTATATTTAGATTTATGATATTTATGGCTGCCATATTGCACAGTAAGTGCATGAGCCTTTGGGCCTTTGATTTTTTCCATGTTGATGAGCTTGGTTTTCTCTTGTATTAGGGATTCGATAAAGTCCTCAACATAAGGCATCTTTCAGGTGGATCCAGAGGAGAATCCAAGAAAATGGAATATGGATACGAATACAGAGAATTCAGGACCAAGTTTGGAGAGAATGGTGAGAACCATTTGTTTCTCCTTCTTAGATTTATCAACCCTGCAAGCTTCCAGTTGTGACAATAAATCCTTGAATTTTATAAATAAATATTGGATATTGTCAAATCTTTTCGGATCCAATGTGAGCAGTTCCACCTCTAGCATGTGTCCCCTCATCTCATCCTATTTTCCAAAGATCCCTTCCAAGGTGGCCCAGGCTTCATTGGGAGTCTTACAGGAAGATATGTGAAAAAGGAGATCAAAAGAAATAGGACTGCAAATCGTTCCGAGTGATTCATCCATCTGATTTAAGTACTTGGATTTTTCTATAGCTGATGTCGGTTCTGTATCTGTATTCAAGGTTAACATGTACAATCCTTTGGTTTGGAGATGAATCATTATTCTCTCCTTCCATGCAAAATAGTTGTAAGGTGTAAGAGTGAATTCTTTTTGGAAATCCATCTTTTTCGCTGTCTTCAATCTTTTGTACCTGCAAAATTTTTTGGTGTAGCTTTTTCTTAGTAGTCCATCGGCTCTGATACCATGTAAATGTATTGAACGTACACAAAATAGATCTAGCTAGAAAATACTACACACATTTGTAGAGGGAAATTGAGAAAGAAGAAGGAGAGAAATAATAGAAGAATTCTCATTAACCATTATGAATAATGAATAATTTACACATGATATACTCTGTATAATTCAATGAATGCGCACTGGAGGAGAACCAATGCTCCAGAGTGGTGGTATAGAGTTATCTGGATACACACAAACAATGAATGGAATGAGATGCCACCTAGTCTAGTCTCTCAGGCAGTTACGAGAGTGAACTACCACCTAGTTGAGTTAACTAGTCAACTAGTCTTCAGTTAACTGACTGAAACAGGGTGTAGTGAGGAGTAGATCAAGGAATCAAGTGTAATGTTGCATTTTGGTGATGAAACCAAGGCAAGTGTGCATTATTATTGTGATGATCCCAATGTTGCATGGTGACAATACCAATGCAACATCTAGACTCAACTCAACTAGTCAAGTTGAAGTGCCAACTGAAGAGAATATTCTCCAAGTGGAAGATTCTCTCCTAAATGATAGGAGACTGGATAATGACTAATTATGACTAATAAACAAGGAAAAACCTTAGGAAATTAAATCCTATGTGTGTGTGAAGTAACTCCAATAGGACAAACTTCCAAAACCAGTCTAAGATGAGTGACACCCTTAGAGAATGGAGGTGCATTTTGAAGGGCATGTCACGTTATTAAAACTTGAGTCAATAAATCTAGGTGTCCTAGAAAAAATTGAAATGATTGGACCTTGTTAGAATAAAATATTTATTAAATAGTAAATTATTGAATATAAAGACTAACAAAAGTCTAAGCCTAAGTCTAAGTCTAAATTTAAATAAAGGACTAAATGAATTATGACATAAGTTGAAAGATTTGAGAATATAATCAAACTTTAGGAAAAAGAGGAATAAAATTTAAAGGTTAAAATAAAACGTACATGTGTGCATGAAATTAATAAAATGGATTTTTAAAATAGAATAAATAATAATATGAGAGAATAGGAGTACACATGGAATAGAATCTTGAGTCAACCTACCACTAGTCTAACTAGAAGAAGACTCCTAATCCAAATCTAACTAAGATCTAGTTAGGGGACACTCATTAAATGAAAATTTGGGGAACATTGAGGAATGCGAGGGAAATTGGTTTTTTAAGTAAAATAAAAATGGTAATTACTTGTGCAACTTGGGGAAAGTGTGACAAGTGTGTGGGTGAATAATCCTAATTAAATTAATTAAAAATATAATTAATTGTGCATGAAGACATGTGTCATTGGGAAATTTTCTATAAAAAAAGGTGTAGAAGGGAAACATATCTCTCTTTTACTTGGTAATGTTAAGTTGCCAAAATTTTGTGGAATGTGTTTTACTTGTGATAGTTGGGATACCAATCTTGAAGAAAGAGTGGAAGCTCTTTCTTGTGAGGCAAGCGTTGGAGCTATTGTTTGTTGGTTTCTTGTGTGTGGCCCCTTTGTGGCTTGGGGGGCTAAGGGGGAAGAAGAGTACCCCTAGCATTGGCTGGGAGGTAACAATGAGGTTTTGGTGATTAACAATTTGGAGTACTGAAGGAGCGCAAGTCTTGAAGAACACCATCAACTCGAAGTCTTCATTGGTTCCGATATTTTATTTTTGAATTATATTGTAGTATGACAAAATTTTATATTAAAATGGTTAAAGAAGCTACATAATTTAATTAGAATTTCTTGAAGCCACATTTTTATTGTTGCTACCAACTAAATGATAGATCCGATCCTTAGAGGATTCGTTTATCGCTGAAATTTTATTACAATTCTGAATGGGAATTTTGAATGATTTTGTAAATTATATTGTTAGTTTGAACTAACATTCATATGGTATTTTGAATCAATAGTTTAACTGTTGATTCGAAATTAGAAGTTCTTTGATTGAGTATCATGTTATAATTTTTGAAACTAGAAATTTGCAATGGTCACTGCCAAGATTAAAACATTTTCAAAAAGTTAAATCCTTGATGAGTTGGAATCCTTAAAACAAATTTCGAAGTTGAAATTTACTTGGAATATATATTACGATTTCAGAATAATGTTGTTGCGTTGGAACAGACTGTGATTGATTTTTATTTCATTTTGACATACCTAGAAGGGTGCAAATCCATTGGAGTTCAAGAATTTCGATTTCTGTGTGGTCATTGTGCATTGTATTGTAGGTGAGAGTTTTTTTTTAATATAATTCATTGGATTTATGTATATTCAACCGAAGTTCCGGTCAATATTACGTTGTATTATTGAACGCCATTGAACCATCAAATTTAAGGTTTTTGTTTTCATTTTAAATGAAATTACAATTCTGATTGTGTTTGTATGGTCGTTGAAGTTAGAATCCGATTATCGAATTGTTAAAATACTGCTTAAATTAATTGAGGTTGATCTTCCATAAAATCATTATTTCTCTAGTGGCTTCCAAAAACCAATAGTTTGGATCCGCCAACAATTTAAATTGTTTTATTTTTATGTTGCCAATGAAAAACGTATTGCAGTTTCGAATTTTTAAAAAATGGGGTCACTGCAAACTAAACAACGATTCAATATTTTAGGAGTGCATTTCATTGTGTATTTTGAATTCCTAAGTGTGAATTATTATGATCGTCGATTATATAGTTCATTTCTGATAATTAAATTTATAATTCATATGTTATGTAGTTCTCATAATCAATTTTAATAAAATTGTTCACTCCCTTACTCCTGTGAGTAGTTGTATATAAATAACAAGAGTTGTGTGTTATCTAAGGCCTAGATCCACTGCAGATCTCACTAGCCTCTCGGTTAATTTAATGTTTAGTTAACCTCCAGATGGTTGTAGCGGAACACAAACTCCATCCGATATTTCTAGTGTGAAGCGATATCATGGATACCATTTACTTTTGTTCTTCCTATTGTGTTTGTTTGGTTATTCTTTAATTGTATCTCTGTAACACTGATAGTCTTTCACCAGACCTGAGTGAGTTCTTCCAAGTGCAAGAGTTTTTGGAATGGTAGTTTTTAATTACCATTCACCAAGCTCTCCTTACCTTCGAGTCTCGAGTTACCTTATCCCAATTTGTGTGTTGAACTCTCCTTTCCATCCCAGTAAGAACCCTTTGGTCATCGTTGAGTAGTGAAGAAGTGTTGTTAGGATGCGAGTATTGAATCTTACACTTGTATTTCTAATTCGAAACTCCAATTGTCAACTCGTTAGAAATTGATATCTTACCCATTGTAGGTAAATGATAGCTTGTAACTATATCCATCTTGAACTAGAATAACATTCTATTAACCCTAAAGTTGTATTATAACTCCATTGTGAAGATATTGAATTTATGATTATTTGATTATTAATTCTTTTCCTAGTGGTAAACTCTTTACTTCGTTCCAAAGACTCCTTTTACTAGAACGCTTTGTTGAATGAGGCTTGAGATTGTAATTAATTTAAATGGCATGATGTACCTTTCAAGTTGGTCGTATGGTAGGATTGATTATTTGAAAATTATTATAGGTCACACATATAAACTGTTGTGGTACTCTAGCTAGATAGTGAATAAATTGTTGTTTTATTCATATTCGTTAATGGAAGAAACTTGTAAAATAATGAATATAAATTTATGTGGTATCTTTAAGTAGTAGATTATTTTATCTAGACAATGAACAATATTGGATTTGTAATCTTATAGGGTTGGGACTTTTTTTTAGGTAGTGAATATTAATTATATGATGGTATAATGGTGAATATTAATTATTAATGGTGAACATTAATTATTAATGGTAGATATTAATTATATGATGGTATAATGGTGAATATTAATTATTAATGGTGAACAATAATTATTAATGGTGGATATAAATTAGATGATGTTATTCATGACGAGAAGGAATATTATCTAGATGATGAAATATTTTGTTGCTTGAAATGTGAAAGGAAGGAAACCTTGTCTAAAATAATGAGTACTTGAATTTTTAATTTGTGTTATGCTCAAAATCTTACTATCACTAAATTAGTCCCGAGCCTAGATTTGCTTGTGTTATGGGAATAGATATCTCCATGTTCTGTAGAACATTCGTCAGTCTTGAGACCTTAAATGGTCAAAATCAATCGGATGAATCCTAGACTTGAGCATTAATTATGTGTCTTGGAGGTCCTAACCTTGCAGGGTAGGTTGGGTGGATAGCCACCTTTGTTATCGTGATGTGATGTAATGGATCTATTAATATCATGATGTTGTAATTGATTCTTGTTGTGTAATGATGTAGATGATAATAGAATGTGTAAATACTGATGTATGTTATTGTCGCATATCACTCATTCTAACTATTGATGTTTGAAAAAAAAACAATTACCACTACCGTACTCACTTACATTGATGTCGTAAGGAAGGGGTCGTTACAAATGATATTATATATTTACATGTTGATGGAGCTAGAATATATAAAGAATAAATGTAATATCAACACCATCTCCTTGAATGAACAAAATACCTCCTTGTAATACTATTGCAATGCCTTTTTGTAAGTCATTAGATAAGGATCTCCCTAAACTATTTGATCTTTTATAGGAAATATGGTAAAACCCTAACATATTTTACATATTAAATCTGTTAAGAGCACACTTATACATAGAGGGGGTAGGGGTGGGGGTGAACCAATATAAGATATTTTTTTACTTTTTCAAACATTCATCAACCATAAAAAAACAATCACATTGCAGAGCATGGAACACAATATTTACATGGAAACCCTTTCGGGAGAAAACCAAAAAAATTATCTTTATAATTATTTGTAGGAACCAACCTACTATTACAAATATTTTTAGGCACTAACCTATTGAAGAAACTAATCTCCACTGGTACAAATCCTAGAAGGCACCAACCAAATCTTACAGATCTTCATAGACACTAATCTACTAGAGACACCAATCCCCACCACTAAGCACCAACTTATAAAAATACACCACTCTCTTTCATATCTTCATAGACACTAATCTACTGGATACACCAATCCCCACCACTAGGAACCAAATTAGCAAGAGACACCAATCTCTTATAGATATTCATAGAAATCAATATACTAGAGACACCAATCCTCACCGCTAAGCACCAATTTACTAAGAGACACCGATATCTTACAAATCTTTGTACACACCAATCTACATGAGACACCAATCCCCACTGCTAAGAACCAACTTCACAAGAGATACCAATCTCTTTGCATGAGTTGAACCAACCTTTATTGAGTGTTCTTGCTACTTCTGTCTTCACCAGGTCTACTTGTTTCTTCTACCTTCACCATGACTTCTTAATTCTTCTACAGCCACTAGGTATACTCACTACTTCTTCATTTACAAGGTATGGCCAAAATTTGAATTTCCAAATGGTAACTTTCTCAAACCTTGTTGTTTTGGGATTGTTCCAAAGAATGAACTTGTACAACATACCACATATCTAATTTTGAAAATGTGATTTTGAAATTGTTAACTAAGGTACTTCTCTATGTCACCTCTATTCTCTAAAATTTTCATGGTCTAAGGATTCTTCGAAAAGAATTTATAGTGAAAATGTCAAGCTGACCAGTTTGAAACTAATTTTAGGAGCATTTAGGAACCCTAACTTAGATAGGGCATGTATATGAAAGTGTAGAGAAATTGCATCTAAAAGTTGTACCACATGTGTAGTGAGATATCTCCTCTATCTCTGCAACGTTTCAAGGTTTGAAACATCCCAAAAAATAAGTTATAGAGAAAGTGCCAAGATGACCTGTTTGAAACTGATTTCAAAAGAATTTAAGAATCCTAAATTTCACAGGGAATATCTCTGAAATTATAGTGAAACCAAATCGTAAATTTGTACAACATGTACACCACAATCTCACCTCTGTTGTTGCAAAGTTTCAAGGTCTGAAACATACCAAAAAAATAAGTTATAGAGAAAGTGCCAAGATGAATTGTTTGAAACTGATTTCAAGAGCATTCAAGAACCCTAACTTCCACAGATCATATATCCACAAATATAGCAAGCCAACATCTGAAATTTTTACCACATGTACAAGAAAATATCTCCTTTATCTTTTTAAAGTTTCAAGGTCTGAAACATCCCCAAAAAAATTTATAGTGAAATTTCCAAGATGACCTATTTGAAAATGATTTCAGGAGTATTCAGGAACCCTAACCTACATATGGAATATCTATGAAAGTATAATGAACGAACATATGAAATTTCTATCACATGTACACCAATATATCTCCTCTATCTCTTCCAAAATTTAGGGTCTAAAATTTCCTAGAAAAATATTACCATGAAAATTCCAAGATGATCAGAAACTGATTTCGCAATTCCATCTTTGTTAATCCATTNACACACACACACACACACACACACACACACACACACACACACACACACACACTTTCTTTCAATGATTTATATTTTTATAGTTTTTCATAACCCTTAATGAAGGGAAATGTACCTTAATTAAATAATTAATTCCCTTTACCATGGGGAAATACCTCAAACCCATGGGCTTGAAACCACCATTTCACTTTTTACTTTTTCACATGCACCCCTTTTCCAAAATACTTGTAGACCTATATATAAAAATCAATATTGGAAATGTTGTGTGTATTGTAATGTTGTAAGATGAAATTAATGACATAATTAATCCTTTTACATCAATGAAAAAAATTCAACAATATCCCCCTTTTTCATTGATGGCAATCCGTCAATGAAACACATAGTCCACCATGCATAGAAATAATTCCCCCTTGTCTGCAACTATCCTAGGAATAGAGAGAATTCTCCCCATGTATTCAACTCTCCCCCTTTGAAATCAATGGAAAAGGGATGCTCCCATGAACTTGTGCTTCTCCTTATGAACTTAGTTGAAACTCCATTCGAATGTCATGTTGGTTCGATCCTTGGTCAACCACTTTCAAGGAAATAATTAGTAAGTAAGAGGAACATTGCAAGACTATACAAATGATGATACACAATGATATGATGTCCTCAGACATCTGGTCAAATGATTCCATGACTATCCATCAATCCAAACTCAATATATCCTAGTAGTTGGCATTGGTCCATAATTATGTCTTTCAAATCTCTTCTGCAAAGATATGAAAGAATGATTTCCATTCCTTCGATTTTTATGGTGAGGATGATGACAGGGAATATATTTTTTAGCTGGTTGATTAGAGGAAGTAGGATCAGGGTCAGGTTCACTTATAGGAGTAGAAAAACCTGACATATTGGCAACAATGTCATTTGTATACTTAAATTATTCCATGTGAGGAACAAGAAACTCATCAATATGTTTGGCTCAATCAATAATAGGTTGCTCTTTTGGAAAACCAGTCTGAACTCCACATGCAATAAATAAAACTTCCTTGGTTTCAAGTGTAGGTAGGGAGGAAACAATAAAATCATATATAATACTAGTATTAATGAATGGATACCTTTGACAATTGATGATATCATCTAAGATTTCAACACTCTTTTCAAAATTCAAGTTTCTGTTCAACTTAATAGTTGTTTCCTCCAGTTCCTTTCTTAAGGAAACAATTTCACATTCTAGATCTTTGCATTTTTCTTCCTTTTTCTTAGCTATATTCTCACCACTTATTCCATCCTTCTTACTTATTCTAATTGAAAATTTAGGTTCATGATAGTATTTTATATTTCTTCAAGGGTTTGTGACATTTTGGCTTTTGAATCACGATCCTCTTCTTCATATTTTTGCAGTTTCTCCTTTTGTTTCAAATTCATTTTCTTAAGCTTCTTTATTTCTCTTAAGGCACACATGAGTTCCTATTCAAGATGAATTTCCCCATTTATATCAACATTTTCTTCTTCTTTTGAATCCATAGTTTCTTTCCCTTTGTCTTTATCAATCTTTGTTTATATGGCCATGAAAATAGTTTCTTCTCTTTCATTATCGAAGATACTTTCATTTCTCTCTTCAGATGAGATACTTTCCTCTTTGGAGTAAATACTTTTCAATTTCTTATGGATTTTTTTCTTCTTTTCACGCTTACCCTTTTGATGAGGTTTGATCTCTTTCTTAATGTTATGCTCTTCTTTATCATCACTACTTTCATTTTTCGCATATGGACACTTGGCAAGAAAATGTCCTAATTTTCGATAGGTAAATCATTTGAAGGGAAACTTAACTTTATAATTTTTAGATATTTCTTGAGTTTCCTCACAAATTGTGCTTCCTCAACATCTAATTCATTGTTGTATCTATCACTTGATTCATGATCTTCCTTCTTTGTCTTCTTTGAGGATTTTAAGGTTGCTTATTTCTTTGTCTTTTTTTATGCTTTGAAGGTTTCTTATTTCTTTGATGGATTTTCTTTCTCTATCCTCATTTCATATGTCGTGAGGATCCCATGCAATTCATCCATTTTTAATGAAATGAGATCCCTAATTTATTCAATGTTGGAAGCTTTGGCATAAATTATGAAGGGGAGTGACCTTAACACCATTTGTACAATCATAAATTATGAAGGGGAGTGACCTTAACACTTGTTGTACAATAATAAGTTATGAAAGGGAGTGACCTTAACATCTTAACACCAAGATCCATTAAATAGGTTCACATCCTTATGCTCCAAAATACATAGTTTGTTATGTCAAACGACAAAGCCTTATTTGTGGAGAAACCTTCTTGACCGGCTATGTGTGCTCCCAAGAAATACCTTCCAGTGGTTAGACTTTTTCTAAAGGAAAATTCTCTAATAATGATTACTGAACACACACTTATAATGAGAGGGGGGTTTGAATCATTATAATACATTTTTTTTACTTTTTAGAACATTCATAAACCATAAGAAAACAATCACATTGTAGAACATGGAACAAAACATTTACGTGGAAACCCTTTCGAGAGAAAAACAAAAAAATTATCTTTATAATTCTTTGTAGGAACCAATTTACTGTTACAAATATTTGTAGGCACCAACTTACTATTACAAATATTTGTAGGCACCAACCTATTGGAGACACCAATTCCCACTGGTACAAATCCTGGTAGACACCAATCTACTTGTATAGATATTTATAGACAACAATTTATTGGAGACA
This sequence comes from Picea mariana, assembly GCA_032191745.1. NCBI lineage: Eukaryota > Viridiplantae > Streptophyta > Pinopsida > Pinales > Pinaceae > Picea > Picea mariana. The sequence continues at coordinate 540,089 of JASDQU010100642.1, read as the reverse complement.
CCAATCCCCACCTATAAGCACCAAATTATCAAGAGACATCAATATATTACATATATTCATAGACAAAAATCTAATGAAGACACCAATCCCCACCGCTAAGCATCGACTTAGAAAGAAATACCAATCTCTTACAAATATTCGTAGAAACCAATCTAATAGAGAAACCAATTCCCACTGTTAAGCACCAACTTAACAAGAGACACCAATTTCTTTCATATATTTATAGTCACCATTTTACTAAATTCACCAATTCCCACCACTAAGAACCAACTTAGTAAGAGACACCAATCTCTTTGTGTGAGCTGCACCAACCTTAACTTAGTCTGTTTGCTACTTTTGCCTTTACCGAGTCTGCTTGTTGCTTCTTCCTTCATTAGTTTTACTCACTGCTTCTACCTTCAATAGGTATTCTCACTACTTCTTCCTTTACCAAGTTTTCTCACTACTTTTGCCTTTACCAGGTCTCACCAAAATTTGAATTTTGAAATGATAACTTTCTCAAACCTTGTTGTTTTGGGCCTCTTCCCAAGAATGAACTTGTATAGCATGCCATGTATCCAATTTTGAAAATGTGATTATGAAATTTTTACCTAGGGTAACTCTGTATGTCTCCTTTATTATTTGAAATTTTCATAGTTTGAAGAGTCCCAAAAAAAGGTTATAGTCAAAATCCCAAACTGACCTATTTGAAACTTCTTTCATAATCATTCAGTAACCCTAACTTCCACATGGAATATATATGAATATATAGCGAACAAGCATATGAAATTTGTACTACATGTATACTAATATCTCTCCTCTATCTTTGTAAATTCTTGAGGTCTCAAACATCCCAAAAAACAAGTTACAGTGAAAGTGCCAAGCTGATCTGTATGAAACCTATTTCAGGAGCATTCAAGAACCCTAACTTCCACAGGGCATATATTTGAACATATAGTGAACCATGATATGAAATTTGTACCACATGTATGAAATATCCCTAATCCTTGAATCTCAATATTTGCTACTACTATTGGATGTTCTACTGCAAATTTGATACTCTAGGGGTTTCTAGATGCGTTTCTTGGGTTTTTAGATGTGTTTGTTTAGTTTTGTGTTCTCATGCGTAGCATGCATGACATTGTTGGATCCATAAATAAATCATTGCATTTTATTAAATAACAACAAATGATAATGCATGGAAATACTTGAAATCAATCTCAGAAGGCCTCAATTAGATTGCAACAGAGATAAAATATCCTACAATACCAAGGAAGACAAGTAGAATACTGATCTATAACATGCATTGTCCGATCTACAACATGCAAGTCAAATATACTACATGCATGGAAGGAATGATGCATGCAACTACTGGAACCAACAAAAAGATGATATTTGATATCTATTCTCCTCAAAATATGATGAAATATATTCCCACTAGGTCGCCCTCTCCCTAGACAACACATGAAATTCGTATCTGTTGCATGCAAGAAGGATATATCTAGGATATGTTGCAAGCAAGAAGGACATAGCTCAGATATGCTACAATAAGCTCAAATCTATTGTATGCACGAAGGATATAGCTTGGATCTGCTACATGCAAGAAGCATATAGCTTAGATTTGCTTCAATAAGATCAGATCTGCTGCATTCAAGAAAGATACATTGAATGCACTCCATAATAGACTATCAATATAAATCCATGATATATATCTGATCTAAATCTACCTGAACCTGAACCTATAAATGAAGTGAGTCCTTAAGGAAGGATCCAATCTTGTACTTTGAATCCTGATGAAGAATTTGGGTGATTCTTTCGATGGACTAGGGTGTGTCTCTTAACACCAAAATCTATCAATAGTGGTGGTTTCCTCCAGAAATACACAAAAAATGAAGAAAGTCGGCTGACTTCTCCTCTAAGGTTTAATTCTCAACTCAACTCATGCATAATGGTGAATTAGATCAAATTTTATCCTTTATACTCCCCTCATCTAATTTCCCATTCATTTTATTAATTAAGTGACTTTTCCCTAAGTTTTGACTTAATAATCACTTAAGTCACTTAAAACACCTTTTTTCTTCTAATTTCACATTCACTTTGATTAATTAAGTGACTTTTCCTAAGCTTTATATTAATAATCATTTAATTCAATTAAAACACATTTTTCTCCTTTTTTCTCATCTAATTCCACGTTCAATTTAATTAATTAGTGACTTTCTTAATTTTTATCTTTAATTATTGTTTTAAGTCACTTAACCACATTTTCCCACTTTATTAATTAATGTCACTTTCAACTTAGGATTTTCTGGTAAATGACACTAAATAATTCTTTTAATCCCTTTTTCTCTCGACTATAGCCTACAAGAATCAATATAGGCTACCGAGTCACTCCTCCTAGAGTCATCACTGGAAAAGGGACATTACAGTCCTCCCTTCCTGAGATTACTTGTCCTTAAGAAATTCCATCACAACTTGACGCTCCATTGACTAAGCTAAGATGAAACTGAAAATGATACCAGGATCCCAAATCAATCTCCGAAAAGGACCACCTTGTTGTTGCAACACCACTCTGGTAATAACCATCAGACATATGTTCCCATTCTGCATCCTCATCTTCTGGGATCTCACACTGAAATAGCTATAGGGACTGAAATTACTATCATGAATCATGTCTTGCAAAGGTATCTCCATGAAACCCAATTATTCAAATCCACTACTAGCCTCGATCATGGGTGTCTGAAAATAAGGGTTGTCTCGTCATTTGGAATAAGTCTCAACCTCTCCTCTATTAACATCCCAAAAATAAATCATACCAATCACTGCCACAACTTTGTCATTCATCACCGATAGTTGGACCATCAATGTTCTCTACTGCCAAGGCAGAGTCTCCCCCATGTGTCCTGATGAAATTTCCGTGAAGTCCCTCCCTTTGAAAAAATTTCAGACTGACCCGTAAGTGATGAAGTCACCTAGGTCCTAAACTATCCTGTATGAAGTAAAGCACCCTCTAATCATCATATCGATCTGTATGATACTATCACAYGAATTCGCTTGACTACCCCTGGTAAGCCAAGTGATCATAAGCTGCTAAAACACGACTGACTCCTCCAAGAAACCAATCCTTTGCACTCTAGGATTAAACTTTGGAGAATGTAAATTGGAWATCCCACATGTGTCTGTTGTCATCCTCTCAACAAATTTAATCTCAGGGTCCCATGCCACCCTTAGAGGGGAATCCTTATGCTAATGATGCATCCCTCCGATCCTAATCTTTTGGCCACCATTCTCAAACTATGATCTCCTCTCCTAGAATCGTCTATCATGGACCATACTTAGCCAAGGCACCTCATTGAAGTCAACACCTATTAATCCATGAATATCATTGATCCTGGGTATAGTGAGGGAAAATAAAAACTACACAACTCCTCTCACAACATTCCCACCATGACACAGGCCAATCACTGCCTCAACTCGGTCGGTCATGAACCTCATATGAAACAATTCATCACTCAGATAAATGCCGGGATCCCACCTCAACATTGGAAGTGCACCACTCCCAATGCTTGTTGACTACTATTGTGCCACACCAATAACCATCAGAGTCTAAATGATCCAAATCCCTGATGTGTGATATCTGTAGAAGATAATTCCATCCACTACTCTACCACTTACAATCTCTATGAACTGATCCAAATAAGTTTTGATCTCATCTTGTGCACTGAATACACTGATCACAAAGTCCAAATGGATGAAATATGTCATGGCCACAATGCCCTCTATATCATCCCACTGGATCCATTAATCCTCTCTCATCCCATTGCATACAATGAGGGAATAAAATAATAGTAACATGTGTCTCCATCACTGCATGAAGGAATGGAAGGTGACTAGTGCATTGGTTAACTGCAAGGGTATGACCATGAACTCATGATGATACCTAGGAAAATACCTATGAGTACCCTTCTCCCTGGCCCAAGCCTGATGATATCCCAGATGAAAATAAATCATCGATGGATACACTACTCATTGAGGCTCACCCATCCACTCACCGACCCTAGGTAACCTCAACCCAATGGTATACTCAATGACTCTATTAGGAAGTATCCCTAGGGGAAACAATCCAAAACTATGATGTGCAACACTGTGTGCCAATGTATAATCCCATATATTGTGACATACTCCCATGTCCTCTTGTACCATTCAATTAAGTATATGTTCTACTAAATCCAAAACTCTATTGATGATGACTAAAAATGAGTGTGTCCATGTCCATCATGTACCTATCTACCCAATCCATGGACGTGTATGCTTCTTCACGGGCTGGACCACAAGGAAGGTGCTCAACCATCTCCTTCATAGCTAAACTCTTACCCTCTAATGAGCTCTCCAAAATAAAGGGATCCTCACTGTAGCTAAACTCCGACTCTCTAATGATATCTCAAAAAGAAAGGGCTCCTCACCCCCACAATGCCAAATTAGAGTACAATCAAATCTCTCCTCGAGTACCTACAAATAGGAATGCTCCTCATTCTAACTCATAATAAGAGGATCCTCTCTCAAATCATGAGTGCTACTCATGCCCTCGGGTGTCACAACTGCCAAAGATGATGGAGTCTCTGCTGCTGTCAATGATGACAAGTGTGCCAAAATTAGCTGGTAGAAAAGTTCCTCATCAACACCAATTGACTTACTATATGGTACCATGGAATGATGGGAGTCATGTGGACTCTCATATTCATACAAAATTTCTGATTTTTTTTCATCCACCAAATCAGCCCCTTCTTTTCCATCCTCCACACATGGCTCCTAAGAAGAAAGATCAATATCACATGACAATTTTTCAAATACCTAGTCTTCGTCATATTTAGGTACAATCATTCTTTCATCGCCATAAGTATCATAGATAGGACAAGGCCTTGAATCCTCATCATACTTAGGTGCTATCACACCCTCATCATCATGGGCATCATTATTAAGATATGATGTGAAATCCTCAACATCAGTTGATTGGGACACTTCACCATATGTGCCATCAACCTTTTTCCTTAGAACCTTCACCTTCTTGTCCACTGATACTTGGGGTTCATACCACTCGAGATGTTTGACGGTGAAAAATTCCTTGAATGAAATGTATGCGTGAAATGCTTCACCAATCTCCTGATACTCCCTCAAACAATATGCAAACTCATCATCATGTCCTTTTTGTCCTGATTGCTGTCTCTTTGAACCACTAGCTCCATTGATCCCTACATTGTTTTGATATATTTCCATAGCCTGCATCACATGTTGTATCTCTCGTGAAAGAATATTACAAATATTCCTCATGATATTCTCCATATCCCATCTGAACTTTTCTCTCTACTACTGCATATGAAGGTGTAAGTGAAAGTTATCACTGCTGAAATTTAGTGGAAACAGTTTGAAATAACTCCTCATTGATTTTCCCCTTAGGTTAGCTGGAAAACCAACTCTGATACCACTAAAACATCCCTGATCCTTGGATCTGGATATTTACTACTACTATTGGATGTTCTGTTGTAGATATGATACTCTAGGGGTTTCTGGATGCGTTTCTTGGGTTTTTAGATGTGTTTGTTTAGTTTTATGTTCTCATGCATAACATACATGGCATTGTTGGATCCATAAATAACTCATTGCATTTTATTAAATAACGAAAACTGCTAATACATGGAAATACTTGAAATCAATCTTAGAATGCCTAAATTAGATTGGGACATAGATAAAACTATCTTATATTACCAAGGAATACAAGTAGAACATCGATCTATAACATGCATCGGTCAATTTGCAACATCCAAGTCAAATCTACTACATGGATGGAAGGAATGATGCATGCAACTGTTAAAAACCAATGAAAAACTTAGACTTGATAGCTATGCTCCTCAGAATTTGATGAAATTTGTTCCCACTAGGTCACCCTCTCCCTAGAAAACACATGCAATTTGGATCTGCTGCATTGAAGAAGGATATATCTCAGATCTACTACATGCAAGAAGGAGATATCTCAGATCTGCTGCATGCAAGAAGGATATAGCTTGGATTTGTTGCAATAAGCTCAGATCTGCTACATACAAGAAGGATATATCTCATATCTGTTGCAATAAGCTCAGATCTATTATATGCAAGAAATATATGATGCATGAAGTCTAGAATAAGCTATCAAGATAAATCCACACTATATCTCTAATATGAATCTACCTAAACCTGAACCTGAAAATTAAGTGAATCCTTAAGGAAGGATCCAATCCTGTACTCTAAATCCTGATGAAGAATCTGGGTGATTCTTCTGATGGACTAGGGTGTGTCTCTCAACATTGAAATCTATCAATGGTGGTGGATTCCTCTAGAAATCCACAAAACATGAAGAAAGTCACCTGACTTCTCCTTTGAGGTCTAATTCTCAACTCAACTCATGCATAATGGTGAATTAGATCGAATTTTATCCTTTCTACTCCCCTCCTCATCTAATTTCCCATTCACTTTATTAACTAAGTGATTTTACCCTAAGTCTTGACTTAATAATCACTTAAGTCACTTAAACATGTTTTTGCTTCTAATTTCACATTCACTTTTATTAATTAAGTGGCTTTTCCTAAGTTTTATCTTAATAATAATTTAAGTCACTTAAAACACCTTTTTCTCCCTTTTCTCATGTAATTCCATGTTCACTTTAATTAATTAAGTGAATTTTCCTAAGTTTTATCTTTAATTATTCTTTTAAGTCACTTAATCACCTTTTTACACTTTATTACTTAATGTCACTTTCAACTTAGGCTTTTCTGGTAAATGATACTAAATAATTATTTTATTCCCTTTTTCTCCCGACTATAGCCTATGAGAATTAGTATAGGCTACTGAGTCGCTCCTCTCGGAGTAATCACTCGAAAATGGACATTACAATGTACACCATGATCTCTCCTCCGTCTCTAAAAAATTTCAAGGTTTGAAACATCCCATAAAATAAGTTATAGTGAAAGTGAGAAGATGACCTATTTGGAACTAATTTCAAGAGCATTCAAGAACCCTAACTTCCATAGGTAATATCTCCTAATGTTTAGTGAACTAGCATCTAAAATTTGTACCACATGCACAAAACAATCTCTCATATGTCCTTGCAAAGTTTCACTGTCTGGAAAATCCCATAAAATAAGTTATAGTGAATGTTTCAAGCTAACCTATTTGAAACTAAATTCAAGAGAATTCAAGAACCCTAACTTCTATAGGGCATATATCCAAAAGTGTAGCGAACTAACTTCTAAAATTTGTAACACATGTACACCACGATCGCTTCTCTATCTCTTCCAAATTTTAAGGTCTGAAGCATCCTATAAAAAATGTTATCACGAAAATGCCAAGACAAATTGAAACTGATTTCGCAATTCAATCCTTGCTAATCCATTTCTCGCTCTCTCTCTCTCTCTCTCTCTCTCTCTCTCTCTCTCTCTCTCGGATTTATTTTTTTATACTTTTTCATAGTCCTTCATGAAGGGACATGTCCCTTAATTAAATAATTAATTCCCAACACCATGGGAAAATACCCCAAACCCATGGGTTTGAAACCACCATTTCACTTTTTACTTTTTCACATGCACCCCTTTTTTAATATACTTGTAGACCTATATATACAAATCAATCTTGGAAATGTTGTGTGTATTGTAATTTCTATAATATGACATTAATGACATTATTAATCCTTTGAAATCATGACAATAATTCCAACAAAATGTGGTCATCAAAATTATCCCTCTTCTTCAGTAATGTGGTTGATATTTCATAATAGGAAGATCTATTTGTATTATAATCAAGGGTTATCCTCCACTATATTAACATGACCACATAAAATATCTTCTTCGATCACATCTATAGAAGTGATCATTACAATGAAAGTGATTTTGTATTCTTTGACTTTATAGAAATATAAACCAATGTAGAAGTTTCTCAATTGATATAAATGATCAAACCACTCAAATATAAATTCACCAATATTATGTTTATATATGATACCAAAAGCATAATTGTCTTAAGCAAATTAAAAACAAGTCTATCATTTTAACTTGTATTAAATACAATAGAAAATAAGAAGAAAATATAGTTTTTTTTTTTTCAAGTAGAACTTGTTACCTCCCCGGAATAGGGGTAACTAAGGATATGATGTCTCAAGTCCAAAAATTAGAAGACATAGAATTCCGAGAGTTAGATTGACCAGTAGAGCCCGTAGTGCCCTCCTATTCATGTTGATCACCACTCATCACCAATAAAATAGAAAAATCCAATACATCAACTTGGTCCCAGAGGACAATAGTTCTTGATTAATGAGGTAAAAAGTCTCATGTCATGGTAAGTGTCACTTTAATATTTGAATCATTTGAAGATGTTGCAAAGAATCCTTTCTTGATTATGGAGCATTTTCTT
>JASDQU010100642.1:517365-531627 GCA_032191745.1 Picea mariana | reverse complement strand
GTTTTTTTTTTTTCAAGTAGAACTTGTTACCTCCCCGGAATAGGGGTAACTAAGGATATGATGTCTCAAGTCCAAAAATTAGAAGACATAGAATTCCGAGAGTTAGATTGACCAGTAGAGCCCGTAGTGCCCTCCTATTCATGTTGATCACCACTCATCACCAATAAAATAGAAACATCCAATACATCAACTTGGTCCCAGAGGACAATAGTTCTTGATTAATGAGGTAAAAAGTCTCATGTCATGGTAAGTGTCACTTTAATATTTGAATCATTTGAAGATGTTGCAAAGAATCCTTTCTTGATTATGGAGCATTTTCTTGGAAATTATAACTTTTTCCTAATTTCACCTTGGTGGTTGTCATCGTGTCCTTGCAAGTTGGTCACCCTTAGGGAAAGGTTTGCTACCGGGTATCTTCTTGAAGGGTCATCATACCATTCCCATCCATACCACCTTCCATCATTCTTCCCCTTTTTTCCCTCACCTTTTGGGTTTTCAGGTTCATTGACCCCAAGAAGGGATTGTACCTCATTTCATGGGAAGAAGGGGATAAAGGCCCAGAGGTGTTGTAGCTAGCAAAAGATAAAACCCAATATTATCCTTATAGATGCTTACCTTGAGGTCCTGGGAAAAATAAAGTTATTCTCCAAAAAATGAAGGACCTACAAAATAAATCACATAATTAATAAATGTCCTACTTGTTGAGGAAATGCATTTTGCAGTGCCCCTTACCTTCCATTTCATATGGAATTTTGTGTGTTTCTAGCTTCACGTGGAATTGTGGTACTCTTTACTTTCCATAGCATAGATTTTTCAATGTTTTGGACCTTAATAAATTAATGACAATAGAAGGGCTGGGAAAAATGTTGCATCATGGATGCAGGGAAACACATCCTCTACAAAGGAACCCATAAATGAGACAATATGAACCCTTGTATGTCAAGAAACCCATTCCTATAAGTCTTTTCCCAATCCACCTCATATTGATTTCATGACTTAGATGGGGTCTCCTTGGGAAACATCCTTTGTCTTGGGGATTGACTTACCCAATAGGACACCTTAACACCCCTCCCATACCTAAATTTGGAAAATTTTATAAGGTCTTTGAGAATTTGTTTAATTTGAAAAGGGGGGTTTGATGCACATGTTTGGGTGGCTCTCTTATTAGATTTGTCTTACTTGGAATGATTCATAAGACTTTTGGACCCTTGGAGGGTGTACTAGTTTGTCTTTGCAGGACCTTTCCCATAGGATGGATGCTAGACCCCATGCCTGGGGGACCATTTGATGATGAGCATTGCACCTTGATGATGGAGGATGTTTCCTTTGGAGGCATCTTGACATGGATAGAGGATGAGACTCCACCAAAGACATTGCCATCGACTATTTAGCGGTCTTTGGTGAGTCTGAGTTAATCATCAATCAAGTTAAGAACATCTATCAAGATAAACAATAGAGGCTCAAGCAACACAAAAATGAGGTATGGGACCTGATCAATACTTTCTTTATAGCATTCAACATATTCTTCATTCTCAGAGAGGAGAATCAAAAGGCATGTTCTCTGGCCTTAGCTGCCAACACTTTTAGACCTCCCATTGGTCCAAATATTAAATATCAGGTGGAAATCAGGCATAGAACAACCATAGAAGACAACATAAAGCATTGCCAAGTCTTAAGTGATGATTTAGAGATGTAGATATTTCTACACACCATTGATGAATTCTCCAATATCTCAATCGACGAAGAAATCCAAGAAGGCGGAAATACTAAATTAGAAAATCAGTAAACATCTCATCTACTAAAGACAGTAACTGGCCACGATATTGTCGAGCTAAAAACCAATCACATTCCAAGAGGAATAGTGCCACTTGAAAGGTTTTTCGACAATAATGATGTTTCCAGAGAGTCTTCCATGAATAATAAAGAAGAAGAGATAACATATTGCAATATGGGGACCATTGAGAATCCCAATATCATCAATCTTTCCAAAGCATTAGCTGCGGAACAAAAGGATAGGTATGTCAGTGTCATAAAAATTTTTGCTGATACTTTTGCATGTTCGTATGAAGATTTAAATACATTTGATACTGACATGATCCAATAAAATATCTCTCTAAAGGCTGGCTCCAAGCCATTTAGAAAAAATATTTGGAAATTTAGTCCCATGATGATGTCCATAATCGATGAAGAAATAAAACATATGTTGGATGCAAGGATTATTTTACCATTGAGGTACTCAAACTGGGTGGCCAACTTGGTACCCATGAGGAAGAAAAGTGGGGAGGTATGCTTGTGTGTAGATTTTAAGAATCTCAACAAGTGTTCTCTAAAGGACAATTACCCCCTCCTGAAGATGGATCATATTTTACGTAGGTTCCCATATGATTTCCTTTCTAGATGAATACTTGGGTTATAACCAGATAGCAGTGTGTGAAGAGGACAAAGAAAAAACAACATTCACCACCCCATGGGGAACGTTCATGTACGACAAGATGTCGTTTGGGATAATAAACGCAAGGGCCACCTTTCATAGGGCTATGGACATAGCTTTCATGGGGGAAAAAGAAAAATTTATGGTTATATATTTGGATGACATCACCATTTTCTTCAAGTCTGATGATGAACATTTGCAACATATGGAGCAGGTTTTCCAGAAATACAGGAGATATAGAATATCCCTGAACCCTAGGATGTCCCACTTTTCCATGCTAGAAGGGAAGCTCATGGGCCAAATCATATTAATAGGAGGTATAAGAATTGATCCAAAGCAAGTTTGTGCCATTCAAGATATTGAAATCCCGAGAAATAAAAATTCTATCTAGTCTTTCATCGGCAAGATAAACTTCCTAAGGCGCTTTGTGCCAAATTTCACCGAAATCCCGAAGCCTATCACTAACATGTTGAAGAAATATGTTGTGATAAAATGGTCACTAGAGGAAAAGTTATCTTTCCAAAGGATCAAACAGGCTTTAGTTGAAACCCCTGTATTAGCCATAACTGACTATGCAAAATATTTCTTAATCTTCTCTTTCACTTCCGAGGAGACCATTACTGCTATACTATTGTAAAAAAATGGAGAAGGGCATGAAAAAACCATAGCCTTTTTTAGAAAAGCTCTCCGAGATGCTGAGATGAAGTATGATATATTAGAAAAATAGGCTTATGTGTTGGTCAAAGAACTCAAGGCCTTTAGGGAATATGTGTTACAGTCTAGCATAACAACTTTTGTTCCTAGCAGCAATGTCAAAGAGATTTTGGTCCAGCCAAAAAGTGAGGGGAAAAGAGGGAAGTGGATTGTTAAACTATTGGAGTATGACCTACACATAAAACCCACCAAGTTGATCAAGGGACAAGGAATTTCCAAGTTGTTATCAGAATCAAATTGTAAGGTGCTATAATTACATCAAATCTTCACCCAATCAAATGCACCCATCATGCAGCCTAGACAAGACAACATGCAGGTATTTGAAAACTACTCCTCTTCGCCTTGGTATAGAAACATCATCTATTTTCTGTAGCATATTGAGTGTCCACCATATGTGAAGAAGACAAAGGCCAGGTCTCTCAAATTGAAGGCTATCAAATTATGCATTTCAAACCATAACTTGCATTGGAGGGATCTTGCTGTCATCTTGTTAAAATGCCTTGATAAAAATAAATCCAAACAAGTCACAATAGAAATGCATAGAGGAGTATGTGGAGGACACCAACATTGGAAGGCCACAACTCTCAAGATCCTAAGTGTAGGGTACTACTGGCCCACCCTCTTCTCTGATGTATTTACTACTATTAGGGCCTGCAATGAAGGTAAAAAATTTGCAGGAAAACATAAGTTGCTATCACTACCCATAAAACCTATCATTGCCAATGGTCCATTTCAACAATGGGGGTTAGAATTCATAGGTGAGATAAATCCACCCTCCAACGAGAAACACAAGTGGATTCTCATTTCCACTGACTATTTCACTAAGTGGATCGAGGTTGTGCCCACCAGGAATGCCACTGACAAGGTGATCATGAATTTCCTGGAAACCAATATTTTCGCCAAATTCGGCTGCCCCGACAAGCTTATAAAAGACAATGCCCAAGCATTCAAGTCCAAAGTCATGATTGACTTCTGTGGTAGTCATAACATTTCCTTGACACATTCCATGCCTTATTACCCTTAGGGGAATTTTTTGGCAGAGTCATCAAAAAAAAATCTCATCAGGATTATCAAGAAGTTGTTGACCGAAAACAAGAAATCCTGGGACTCTAAACTCAAATATGCTCCGTGGGCTGAAATAATCAACACCTAGAAGTCTTTGGGAACCTCACCATTTCAATTGGTCTATGGTGTAGATGTTTTATTTACCACCCATCTTGGTATTCCATTCCTAAAATTATTACAGGAAGATATCGAGGAGCCAAACAAAGGAGAATATTCCATATTATAGAGGTTCAAAAAAACAGAGAAGCACTGGATCAGAATACCAAAGCATACCAGGGAAAGATCAAACTATCCTTTGACAAGAAAACCAAGAGAGAGATATTTAAAGAAGGCGACCTGGTCTTGAGGTGCGATGCCAGAAGGGATGACAAGTCTAAGCACGATAAGTTCGATAACCTGTAGTTTGGCCCTTTAAAGGTGGTTGAGGTTCTGGACAATAACACATTTATCTTGCATAATCTAGATGATGCAAAGATCTTTAGAGGCCTAGTAAATGGGCGCTTCCTAAAACACTATTTTGTCTAAATATGAGGGAAGGTCCCTCTTGTACCATAGATGCTTTCCTTTTATTGTGTGCATTTGATTAGTTAGTTGTGTGTGAATAAAGACTCCATGGCCCAACAAATGCACTGGGGTGTAGCTGCAGCTTTGGATTCAATAAGATGCATTGGCTGAGAGATAGTGGCATAGGTACATGACTTACAGGAAGAAGAAGAGGTAAGAGAAGGGAATGACCAAGAACAGTTATTTAATTCTAAGGCACCTGATATACTATTCTTAGCACCTCCCAGGGAAGTTATATCCTCGGTAGGATCCAATGTCAATACCTAAGTCTACACCCCTACCCCTCTCTCTTTTCCGTACCTTCCTAGAAATATTTCCTCTTAAGGTTGGTCAAGTTAGTTTTCCATTTGTTCAATGATTTGGTTTTCCTTTTTGTCTTGCTGGACTGATTCTTTGTGTAGAATTTCTATCTTTCTTGAAGGATAAACACATATCGTGATTTGGTTCAAATTACTTGTCATCTTGTTTGCCATTAATTGAACTTACAATACATCGATCAATTATGTTGTATGTGCAGGGAAAAACCATGAGCAAAAGACACAACATTCAAAAGCAATCAATTTTGGGCTCAGATGGTAGGAACAAACATGATAAAATTGCAACAATGGATATCCAATAGGCCACTCAGATTGATGATTTTCGTGCATTCGGGGTCTTCAACATCGTGCGAGGTTTAACGATAAGAACAGATCTCCGAAGAGTCGAGTGTCGAATTTTCAAAGACACATGGCACCCATCAGTCATGACACGTGGAATCCATATGGAATTGGCACATGTCATTCATTTCAGGCACCTTGGGGCATGTCATTCACCCATTTCCAAGTGACACATGTCACTCTCTTACTGAGACACATCACTTCGGGCCCGTATTAATTCAGGATATTTTCATGCTTCACAATCCAAAAATATCAAAGCTCGAAGCGTCGAAGCACACGACACCCATCCTATCATGACACGTGGCACTCATTGGCACCAACACGTATCTTCCATCAATTATGACATGTGGCACTCATCGGCACCGATACGTGGTGTCGATTAGTTATGACACATGGCACTCATTTCAGGCCCTTTAATGGCGTCATCCATGCTATTTCTAGGTGACACATGTCCCTCTCTTTTCATGACACGTCGATGATATGATGTTAGGTCACCATGTCACTCTGAGAGTTCAACTATCCAGGAAATGATAAGACTTTGTGCTCCGAAACCTACGAAACGTCAAAGTACTGAACCACTGAAGCCCCGAAGTGGTAGAATGATGAAGGATAAAGGTTAAAAAGGGGACGCCAAACCAGGAATGCCGATCTAGTTGAAGACATCCTATTGCTCATCTGACAGCAGCTCGGTGATAGTCAACAGGTACAAAATGAAAACTTCAGATATGGGTCCTGCAACACCACAGTCAGGGATTTGAGAAACTATGCCCATACTGCAGAAGGAATATCATAGACTCCAGAAAAATTGCCAGGTGACTTGTTTTTTCCCCTAGGAGATAAGTTGAGGAAGAAAGTTGTCAACACATCCCGTCATCTCCAGTGGCCTGAAGCAGTGTGCATGCATGCCAATTCTCGACACATCACTTGTCATTGTCACTCCGAGTCAGTTTCCGTCAAAGGCTCAGTGAGATTCAACTTATGCATCCGTCTGGTTTACCATCAACAACAATTTTCAGTTATTTAAATTGAGACATTTCAAGTTTATGCATAATAAGTGGTCATTTGTGTTTGATATGAATCACATCCATTTTAATTAAGTTAAGTTTGAAGTATGAATCAATGCGCTACAACAGTTTCATAGTTTAGTTAATAAGTTGTTTAGAACTGTGAGCACAGAGTGAAGCCTCAGTCCCAGATGGACAAGATCCTTTTCAACTCTGATAAATATATAGGTTTTGTATGTTTTGTGGGTTGAGTTTTTGGAGAAGAATAGAAACAACAAAATGGATGGACTTGCTCAGATAACTGTAAAGTTCTCCACCTACTGAATATATGTTGATGATAGTTGTTTTTCTTACTCAAATTTGTATGTGTCTAATCTGATCTTGAATGAAAATTTTGTGTTGTGTGCAAAGTACATTTCCTTATTCTTTCATCCACGGTTCTAGTTTATTTGTTCACCGACTATGCAACTTGTTATGCAACTATTTTTTAGTGAATAGATTAACTATTTGACCACCTGTTGGATGATTTGCATATAGATTTTTTTCAAAGTCTTAAGATATTATTTTAAGTCTTTATTCTTACATATCAAGTGATTCATTGCATTTCTTGTTGTTGTTTCCTGTGTTTGTCTTTTCATATTCCCAACTGTCCATCGATATCCAAAACATTAACAAAGGATAATCTACTTTTAGAATGTGTATCCTATCCAACCATATTTCTATGTTTGAAAACCTATTCTTAATCTGAACAAGAAAACCAACTTATCTAAAACCAATCATTATAAACTTGAGGTAGCCTATCTTTTCCCTTTAGCAGTCAGGTGCAGACCCTAGGAACAACATCTTCTAGTGCTGTTTCTGGGGAATAGAGTAACAAAATATCTTTCCTTGGGAGAATGACATTGAATAGCTCTAATATTTGATGGTGGACAAATATTAGACAAATATAGACTGCCATATTTCACCCGACGACTCCACTGAGTAGAATTTACGAAAGAAATACTGATCTGAACACATTAAAGCCAGCAAGACTCATCCTAACCCTGAGAAGGAAACAACATTCTTTGATCCAGAAAGGCAACTAATAAAATCCATCGTATCTCAGAGATATACTTCCCTCCTCAAGGGTAAAGCAACACCCAAAGAGTCTACTTCTCTTCATCATCGCAAGTAGCTTGAATTTTCTAGCCTTGAGAATCACCATTCCAAGAAACCTCAGACATATTCAACCCTTGACTCTACTTCATCATCTAGTCCAACATCCACCCCTGTATCTTCCATAAATATTCAGATTCCTATTGCCCAAGCCATGGCTGCTAACATGATGGATGCCATAATTGCTGCCAGATATGCACCCCTAGTTTTTCCTGTAGGATTAAATGCACTCCCAACCACATATTACATGAAATATTTACCAAGATATAATGGGGAAGGTGATCTCACTACTGAGGAACATATGGTAGCATTCTACATCTCTGCAGACAACTTTAACATTGACTATGCAGATGTGTGGATGAGTTTGTTTATGTAGATTCTATATGGGGAAGTAAGAAAATGGTTCTGGGGTCTTCCTCCAGCCTCCATCACAGATATTGAGATAAGATAAGATAGATTATCTCTACTACATAACTGAGTTTGGGGCTCTAAAGAGAAAGAATGGTGAATCTATTTCAGACTTGACCAAGAGATTCAATAAGATGTATGGTAGAATCCCAGATGATATCAAACCAACTGAAGCCTCTACCAAGATCACTTATGTCAATGAATTTTATGCAGAGTTCTCCCTTCTGCCGAGGGAGAGAAGATCCACCGCTTTGTTTTTCATGCAGGAAGAAACCATTGAGGTTGAATCCAATATCTTGGCATCAGATAGGTTAAAGACTAGATCGGATAAAGACAAGAAGAAATAGAGAGAAGATTTCCCTACCTCCTCTAGACCAACTACATATGATCCCAAACTTGATGAATGACCAAAAATTTGAAGGATCTGATATTTGAAATAGCTAAGATGAAATGGGAGTCTAAACAACCAAACAAAGCTTTTCAAGGGGCTGGAAATAGAAATCCAAATAATTTTAGAAGGCCTAATGATGCCCCTAAGATAATGTAGAAAGAACGGAGGAATGTTGATGATCAAAGGGTAGCACCTCCTTTCCAAGACAATCAGATTGAGGATATAGATGTAGACAATGATGTTGTAGATGATACTGTTGTTGTACTTTTCAATGAAACAAATTTTTATAACACAACAAGAATATGAGGTAGCACAACTGTCAAATCATTTTGGTAATCAGATAGGGTAAGAGGGAGTTATTCAAGGCCAACCCCAGAGAAAATATGATTTGAGGCATTGAGTGGGGGATCCCAAAACCACTACCTCTGATCAAAACAAACAGGCTGAAGTTCCTCCCAAGACAAATCCAAGTAAAGGTGTGTCATCTAAAGGTCAACAACGTCCCCCATATAAACCTGTAGTCCCTGAACTAAAGGACGCTGATAGGCTACCAACCTCTTTCAACCTAGAGCATGAGTTAAGCAAGATCAATATCCTTGTGCCTTTGACAAAATTTATGAAGAATGAACCTTTCAAAAAATCTATCATGAAAGTTCTGCAACCAACTACTTCTACTGTATCTTCTGATGTAATCAGTCTACAGGATGAGAACCCAACCATTACTATGGGTCCACAAATTGAGGATCGCTCTGACGCTTCTCCCCCCTTTTATATATATTTAAACATCCACGATAAGATCCTGCATAATTTTCTTATGGACTCTAGAGCCTTGCACAATGTTATGCCCAAAGTTGTTATAGAAGAACTAGGAATAGAGATCACCAAACCCTACCAAGACCTGTACTCCTTTGATTCTAAGAAAGAAAATGTATGGGACTGATAAAGGATATGGTGGTTTCTTTGTCACAATTACCCACGAAGAGTGTAGTGATGGAAATTTTCATGGCTGACATTCCCCCGAAGTTTGGTATGCTCTTATCCATAACTTGGCTAAGAAGGTTGGAGGATCATTACAAATGGGCCTTACTTACGCCACCATTCATGTGTTCGAAGGGGAACATAGGAGGATATACAGAGAGGTAATATTATCTTATATCATTAGTGACCATCAAAACCCAAGAAATCACCCAATTTATGTTGTTGAGGGTGAGATTGACTCATATGTTTTTCATTTAAATGATGATGAACCCAAAATACCAGTTATCCAATGGAAAGATCAACCCCTGACAGACCAACAAAATAAAGTATGGAAGATGTATTTCAATGGATCTGCATCAAAGGAAGGATCTGGGGTAGGTATAATCCTCATTTCCCCTTCACAAGAGGTAATAACACTCTCTTATAAGCTGAAGTTTGAAACTACTAATAATATAGCTAAATATGAAGCTATGGTGCTGGGATTGAGGGTTGCCAAAGACATGGCCATCAACTACTTATCAATATTTGGTGATTCTGAGTTAATCATCAATCAAGTTAAGAACATATATCAAGCTAAACAACAGAGGTTCAAGTAGTACATAAATGAGGTATGGGACCTTATTGACAATTTCTTTCTAGCATTCAACATATCCTTAATTCCCAGAGAGGAGAATCAGAAGGAAGATTCTTTGGCCTTAGCTGCCAATACTTTTAGACCTCCCATTGGTAAAAATATTAAATATCAAGTGGAAATCAGGCATAGAAAAGCCATACCAGAAAGCATAAAGCACTAACAAGTCTTTAGTGATGATATAGAGCTGTAGATATTTCTACATACCATTGATGAATTCTCCAATATATCAATCGACCAAGAAAGCCAAGAAGGCGGAAATACTAAATTAGAAAATCAACAAACATCTCATCTGCCAAAGATAGTAGTTGGCCATGATATTGTTGAGCTAAAAACCAATCACATTCCAAGAGGACTAGTGCCACTGGAAAGGTTGTTCAACAGTAATGATGTTTCTAGAGAAGCTTCCATGAAGAATCAAGAAGAAGAGATAACATATTACAATATTGGGAGCACTGAGAATCCCAAGATCATCAAGTTGTCCAAAGCATTAGCTATGAAACAAAAGGACATGTATGTCAGTCTCATCAAAACATTTACTGATACTTTTGCATGGTCATATGAGGATTTAAATACATTTGATACTAACATCATCTAGCACAGGATCCCTTTGAAGGCTAGCTCCAAGCCATTCAGACAAAATATTCGACAATTTAATCCCATGCCAATGTCCATAATCAAGAAATAACTGAAACAGATGCTAGGTGCAAGGATTATTGTACCATTGAGGTACTCAAACTAGGTGGCCAACGTGGTACCCATGAGGAAGAAAAACAGGGAGGTACGCTTGAGTGTAGATTTTTGGAATCTCAACAAGTGTTCTCTAAAGGACAATTACCCCCTCCCCAAGATGGATCATATTTTACAGAGGGTGGTAGGTTCCCACATGATTTCCTTATTATATGGATACTTGTGTTATAACCAGACATCGGTGTGTAAAGAGGATAAATAAAAAACAACATTCACCACCCCATGGGGAATGTTCATGTATGATGCCTTTTGGGCTGATGAAAACAGGGGCCACCTTTCAAAGGGCCATGGAAATAGCTTTCATGGGGGAAAAATATAAATTTATGGTTATAGATTTGGATGACTTCACCATTTTCTCCAAGTCCAATGAATAACATTTGTGGAATCTGGAGCAGGTTTTCCAGAAATGCAAGAGATACAGAATATCCCTGAACCCTATAAAGTCCCACTTTTCCATGCTGGAAGGGAAGCTCTTGGGCCACATCATATCAACAAGAGGTATAAAAATTGATTCAGAGCAAGTTTGTGTCATTCAAGAGATTGAAATCCCGATAAATAAAAAGGTTATCCAATCTTTCATCGAGAAGATAAACTTCCTAAGGTGCTTTGTGCCAATTTTCGCCGAAATCCTGAAGCCTATTACTAACATGTTGAAGAAAGATGTTGTGATAAAATGGTCACTTGAGGCAAAGTCAACATTCCAAAGGATCAAACAAGATTTAGTTGAAGCCCTTGTTTTAGCCAACCTTGACTATGCCAAAGATTTCTTCATCTTCTCTTTTTCTTCCGAGGAGACCATTGCTGCTCCTCTACTATAGAAAAATGGAGAAGGGCATGAACAACCCATAACCTTTTTTAGTAAATATCTCTGAGATGTTGAGCTGAAGTATGATATATTATAAAATCAGGCTTATGCGCTAGTCAAAGCACTCAAGGCCTTCATGGTATATGTGTTATAGTCTAGCATAAGAACCTTTGTTCCTAGCAGCAGTGTCAAAGAGATTATGGTCCAACTAGAAAATGAGAGGAAAAGAGGGAAGTGGGTTGTTAAAGTATTGGAGTATGACCTGCACATAAAACCCACCAAGATGATCAAGGGACAAGGACTTTCCAATGGGTTATCAAAATCAAACTGTAAGGTTCTAGAATTATATCAAATCTTCACCTAATCAGATGCACCCATCAAGCAACCTAGACAAGACTGTTGGAAGGTTTACAGTTGGGAGTAAGTTTGTCATTTATGGAAAGAATAACGATGGAAAATATCAACATGATTAGTAGCGTAGTGATAATGGAAGAGTAAACTCCATTTTAGAACTTCGGATACTGGGAGTTGAAGTGTCAAAACACTTCACCATCGAAGTGGCGAAATCGCGAAGTGACAAAATCGCAAGGTGGACGAAATCACGAAGCGGCGAAATCGTGAAGTTGTGAAATTGTGAGAAGATCTGGGCCGTAGGATTTGGGGTATCTATGAAGGCTCAATCGCCATTAGATATGGTGAAGCTGCAAGGCAGATAAGTCCAAGAGTCATCCAACTCTCCAAAACTGTGAAGGAATCCTGGCCGTCCATCGGGGACAGTCGTGGACCGTTGATCAAGAGGATGCATGGTGGAAGATCATCATGTCGCTGACTGGAAAGTCAAAGGAACGGGGTTCCCTAACTTCTCGAATTCGCAATATGAGAAATCTTGAAATAATCTCAACCGTTAGATCGAGGCCAAATATGGACCGTTGATCAGGCACAACGAAGGCTCGTAGAATTGCAAAGTCCCAATAAAATATTGACCATTGATCCAAGAGGGACGCATGGAAGAAGATCATTGCATGTCAAAGCTCCATATGGGAGTTTCACGTATCGCGACTTTGAGTGACGAGAACCTCCATCACAGGAATCATGAGATGCGAACTCACGATAAGATCTGGACCATTGATCTAAGCTCCATCTCGGAGCTTTGCCTATTGTGACTTGGAGTGACAAGAGCCTCTATCTAAGGAACCACGAGATGCAAATTCACGATAAGATCTGGACCGTTAATTCACAAAGAACGTGGACCGTCGATCTGAGCTCCATCTCAAAGTTTCGCCTATTGGGACTTGGAGTGATGAGAACCTCCATCTAAGGAACATCGAGATGCGAGATCGCGATAAGATCTAGTCCGTCAGATCTATGGAGATTTCAACCGTCAATCAGACTTGATGAAGTTTATAAAATCACGAAATATGAAGCACCTTTTTGGCACAGCCTGTGGTCACCGCCGGTGGTCACGAGAAGGGAAGGAGTCAGTTCAGATAAGCTCCATTTTAGGGTTTCGAGGATCACGACTTGGAGAGTCGAGATGCCTCATCTCCAGATTCATGAAATGCGAAATCATGAAAGCACTTTAGGCATAAGCACGTGGTATCAGCTGGTGGTCACACCATCAAAGAGATGAAGAGAAGAGTACGTGCAGACAAGCTTCCTTTCGGTGTTTCGAGGATCGCGACTTGGAAAGTCAAGAAACTTCACAACGGAATTAACAAAAAGGTGAAATGCGAAATTGTGAAAAGCATGTTATGAACGAGTGCCTGGTCATAGCCATGGTCATATAAAGGAAGGAGCTAGCACAAAAAATCTCCATTTCAGAGTTTCGAAACTCGTGACATGGAGACTCAAGATGTCTCATCGTAGAATCTCTGAATTGCGAAAGTGTGAAATGGGTAAATAACACAAGAACTCATCAGAGTTAATCCAACAATGGAGGTGAACATAAGCATGACCGAAGGGCTAATGTTGATCCTCACGGTGTAACTACTAGAAACCATTGATGGTTTCTACCAGAGGATGCGAAGAGACTTCTGTGTGATTTCCAGAGGAGCTGAAGAGTTACATGAAATTTGCTAGTGGAATGAAGACGATTCATGGAGGAAATTGACAGCTTGATGAGGGTTGGAGCTCGTAACTGAAACAGAAAGGATGAGCTCGACTGTAACAGAGAAGACGAAGAGTCTCAATTTCCAGAGAGAAAAAGGAATCTTGGTTTAACACCTAGTGATGATAGACACAGGGGTTGAACTGCCAGAGAAGCTAAAGAGTCACGATAATGATCACTCAGAGCACTTGAGATGTGGAGGATATTGGCATGGTATGAGCATGCAGAGGAATGGAGAATATTGCATGCACAAGATGCATAGAAGCTATATGTACATGGTACAGAGAAGAGATGCAACTGTTGTTGCTGTTGGTGTAGCTGTGATTGTTGTTGTTGAAGGTGATTCATGTGTGAAGAAGGAGGACAGTGCAGAAACTGAATTGAACAAAAGAGGAATTGTGCAGTGAATGGAAATGGCGCACAGAGCATAAAGAGCATAAGAATAGACAACGCAAGTCATGTGTGCAGGAAGGTAGTGAGGCTGACAGAGCAACGAAATGTAGTAGAACAATGATGAGTCTGGTAAGCCACTTTTGAACATTATATCATTGTAATAAGTTTCAGTAGCAAAGATTTATATTTCAGGGTGGAAGGGAGGTGATA
>JASDQU010100642.1:484318-506585 GCA_032191745.1 Picea mariana | reverse complement strand
TTAATATCTGATACCTCCTAAAATTACTACAACAACTCAGGGGGAGCATGTTTTCTCTAACATTGATGTCAAAGGGGGAGAAAAGGAGTTGTTCGGATTACATGCTACAATTGGAGGTCTAAACAGATTAGCGCAACTTTTCAGGGTTGCCATCAATGCCAAAGGGGGAGATTGTTGGAAGGTTTACAGTTGGGAGTAAGTTTGTCATTGATGGAAAGAACAACAATGGCAAATATCAACATGATCAGCAGTGTAGTGATAATGGAAGAATAAACTCCATTTTAGAATTTCGGATACTGGGAGTTGAAGTGTCGAAACACTTCACCACTGAAGTGGCGAAATTGCGAAGTGGAAAAATCGCGAAGTGACGAAATCGCAAGGTGGACAAAATCCCGAAGCGGTGAAATCATGAAGTGGTGAAATCGTGAGACGATATATGCCGTAGGATCTGGGGTATCTACGAAGTCTCAATAGCCGTTAGATATGGTGAAGCTCCAAGGCGGATAAGTCCAAGAGTCATCCAACTCTCCAAAACTGTGAAGGAATCCTGGCCGTCCATCAGGGATAGTCGTGGACCATTGATCAAGAGGACGCATGGCGAAAGATCTTCATGTGACTGATTAGAAAGTCAAAGGAACAGGGTTCCCTAACTTCTCGAGTTCGTGATATGCAAAATCGTGAAATAATCTCAACTGTTAGATTGAGGCCAAATATGGACCGTTGATCAGGCACAACGAAGGCTCGTGGAGTTGCGAAGTCCCGATAAAATCTTGACCGTTGATCCAAGAGGGACGCATGGCAGAATATTAGAGCATGTCAAAGCTCCATATCAGAGTTTTTCGTATTGCGACTTGGAGTGACGAGAACCTCCATCACAGGAATCGCGAGATGCGAACTCACGATAAGATCTGGACCGTTAGATCACCAAGGGTTCTGGACCGTTGATCTAAGCTCCATCTCCGAGCTTCGCCTATCGCGACTTGGAGTGACAAGAACCTCCATATAAGGAACTATGAGATGTGAATTCACGATAAGATCTGGACCATCAATTCACCAAGAACGTGGACCGTCGATCTGAGCTCCATCTCAGAGTTTTGCCTATCATGACTTGGAGTGACGAGAACCTCCATCTAAGGAACAACGAGATGCGAGATCGTGATAAGATCTGGTCCATCGGATCTATGGAGATTTGAACCGTCGATCAGACTCGATGAAGTTTATAAACTCACGAAATATGAAGCGCCTTTTTGGCACAGCCTGTGGTCACCCTCGGTTGTCACGATAAGGGAAGGAGTCAGTTCAGATAAGCTCCATTTCAGGGTTTTAGGGATTGCGACATGGAGAGTTGAGATGCCTCATCTCTAGATTCATGAAATGTGAAATCATGAAAGCGCTTTATGCATAAGCATGTGGCCTCAGCCGGTGGTCACACCATTAAAGAGCTGAAGAGAAGAGTACGTGCAGACAAGCTTCCTTTCGGTGTTTCGGGAATCGTGACTTGGAAAGTCGAGAAACTTCACAACGGAATTAACGAAAAGGAGAAATGCGAAATCATGAAAAGCACATTATGAACAAGTGCTTGGTCATATCCATGGTCATATAAAGGAAGGAGCCAGCGCAGAAAAGCTCCATTTCATAGTTTCGAAACTCGTGACATAGAGATTCAAGATGTCTCATTGTAGAATCTTCGAATTGCGAAAGTGCAAAATGGGTAAATAACGCAAGAACTCATCAGATTTAATCCAACGATGGAGGTGAACATAAGCATGATCGGAGGGCTAATGTTGATCCTCATAGTGTAACTACTAGAAACCATTGATGGTTTCTACCAAAGGATGCAAAGAGACTTCTGTGTGATTTCCAGAGGAGCTGAAGAGTTACATGGAATCTGCTAGTGGAATGAAGAGGATTCATGGAGGAAATTAACAGTTGGATGAGGGTTGGAGCTCGTAACTGAAACATAAAGGATGATCTCAACTGTAACAGAGAAGACGAAGAGTCTCAACTACCAAAGAGAAAAAGGAATCTTGGCATAACACCTAGTGATGATAGACACAGGGGTTGAACTGCCAGAGAAGCTAAAGAGTCATGATGATGATCACTCAGAGCACTTGAGATGTGGAGGAGATTGGCACGGTATGAGCATGCAGAGGAATGACAAATATTGCATGCACAAGATGCACAGAATCTATATGTACATGGTACAGAGAAGAGATGCAGCTGTTGTTGCTGTTGGTGTAGCTGTGATTGTCGTTGTTGAAGGTGATTCATGTGTGAAGAAGGAGGAGAGTGCAGCAACTGAATTGAATAGAAGAGGAATTATGCAGTGAATGGACATGGTGCACAGAGCATAAAGAGAAGAATAACAGACAACGCAAGTCATGTGTGCAGGAAGGTAGTGAGGCAGACAAAGCAACGAAATGTAGCAGAACAATGATGATTCTGGCAAGCCATTGTTGAACATTATATCACTATAATAAGTTTCAGTAGCAAAGATTTATATTTCAGGGTTGAAGGGAGGTGCTAGGGAGGAATGTTGTCCTCATAGGTTCAAGTGGGTGCTTAAACACAGGGAGTTGTAGCTTCCATCTGGTTACAGCCAGAGAAACCAGGGTGGTAGGGTGGTGCAAGGGAGAACTCTTGTTCTCTGTTATATAGGTTGGTGCCTGTATGATTGGAAGTTGGTGCTTCCATCCAGTTGGTACTGGAAACACTCAGGGAGTTGGTGCTTCCTTCTAGTCAGTGCTAGAGAAACCAGGGAGTTGGTGCTTCCTTCTAGTGGGTGCTAGAGAAAATAGAGAGTTGGTGCTCTCAACAAGTAGCAACTTGCAAAACTATGGTTGTAGCCTCATTATGAGTTGATGATCATATGTATGATAATGTAAAGAATGTAACTATTACTTATCATATAAAGAAAAAGAGGCTTTTACCCTGTATGGGTTTCCTTGGGATATATCTGTCTCTGTGTTTCTCATATATGTGACTGATGTTGAATGTGCCATTGTTTATTTCCCTGCATCATTGTGATCATCATTTAGTGTTTCTGCAAGGAGTTTAAAAGAAGCATAATTGTTTAAGCACAGTAACAACTGATTCACCCCCCTCCTCTCAATTGTCCAACAAATACATCATGCAGGTATTTAAAAACAACTCCTCTTCTCCTTGGTATAGAAACATCATCTATTTTTTGCAACATCTTGAGTGTCCACTAGATGTGAATAAGACAAAGGACATGTCTCTAAAATTGAATGCTATCAAATTCTGCATTTCAAACCATAATTTGTATTAAAGGGATCCTGCTGGCATCCTGTTAAAATGCCTTGATAAAAATGAAGCCAAACAAGTCACAATAGAAATGCATAGATGAGTATGTGGAGCACACCAACATTGGAATTCCATGACTCTCAAGATCGTAAGGGAAGGGTACTACTAGAACACACTTTTCTCTGATTTATTTACTACTGTTAGGGCCTGCAATGAATGTCATAAATTTGCAGAAAAACATAAGTTTCTATCACTACCCCTAAAACCTATCATTGCCAATGGTCCATTTCAGCAATGGGGGTTAGAATTCATAGGTGAGATAAATCCACCCTCCAATGGGAAACACAAGTGGATTTTCACCGCCACTGACTATTTCAGCAAGTGGATTAAGGTTGTGCACACCAGGAATGCCATTGACAAGGTGATCATGAATTTCCTGGAAACCAATATTTTCGCTAGATTCGACTACCCCGACAAGATTATGATATACAATGCCCAAGCATTCAAGTCTAAAGCCATGATTGAATTTTGTGGTAGTCAGAACATTTCCTTGACACATTCCACGATCTATTACCCTAAGGGGAATGGTTTGGTAGAGTCATCAAAAACAAATCTCATCAGGATTATCAAGAAGTTGTTGACCGAAAATGATAAATCCTAGGACTCTAAACTCAAATATGCTTTGTGGGCCGACATAATCAGCACCAAGAAGTCTTTGGGAACCTCTCCATTTAAACTATTCTATGGTGTAGATGCTGTATTTCCCACCCAACTTGGTATTCTAGTCCTAAAATTATTATAGGAAGAGATTGAGAAGCCAAACTACATCCAAAGGAGAATCTTCCAGATTATAGAGGTTCAAAAAAAGAGATAAGTACTAGATCAAAATACCAAAGAATACCATGGAAAGATCAAATCATCCTTTGATAAGAAAACCAATAGAGAGATCTTTCAAGAAGGTGACCTGGTCTTGAGGTGGGATGCCATAAGGGATGAGAAGTCCAAGCACAATAAGTTTGATAATCTCTGGTTTGGCCCTTTTAAGGTGGTTTAGGTTCTAGACAATAACACATTTATCTTACATAATCTAGATGATACAGAGATCGTTAGAGGCCTAGTAAATGGGCTCTTCTTGAAACACTATTTTGTCTAAAATGAGGGAGGGTCCCTCTTGTACCATAGATTCTTTCCTTTTATTTTGTGCATTTATTAGTTAGTTGTGTGTGAATAAAGACTCCATAGCCCAACAAAGGCACTGGGGTGTAGCTGCATTTTTGGATTCAATAATATGCATTGGCCGAGAGACAATGGTAGAGGTACACGACTTACATGAAGAAGTAGAGATAAGAGAAGGGAATGACCAAGAGCATTTATTTAATTCTAGGGCACCTGATCTACTATTCCTAGCACCTCGTGGGAAGTCCTATCACCGATAGGAGCCAATGTTAAGACCTATGTATGCACCCCTGCCCCTTTCCCTCTCTCTCTTTTTTGTACCTTCCTAGAAATATTTCCTCTTATGGTTGGTCAAGTTAGTTTACCATTTGTTCAATGACTTGGTTTTCCTTTTTGTCTTGCTTGACTGATTCTTTGCATAGAGTTTTTGTCTTTCTTTAAGGATAAACACATATCGTGATTTGGTTCAAATTACTTGTTATCTTGTTTTCCATTAATTGAACTTACAACAGGTCGATCAAGTATGTTGTATGCATAGGGAACAACCATGATCAAAATACACAACATTCAAAAGAAATCAATTTTGGCCTCAACTGGTGGGAATAGACAGGTTAAAATCACAATGATGGAGATCCAATAGGCCACTCAGATTGAAAATTTTCGTGCATTCAGGGTATTCAACATCACACCGGGTTTAACGACAATAACAGATCTCTAAAGAGCCGAGTGCTGAAGTTCTGAAGACATGTGGCACCGCTCAATCATGAAACATGGCATCCATATGGTGTTGACATGTGGCATTCATTTCAGGCACCTTGGGGCATGTCATTCCCCCATTTACAAGTGACACATGTCACTCTCTCTTTGAGACATGTCACTTTAGGCCCGTATTACTTCTGGTGATTTTCATGCTTCACAATCCAAAAATCCCAAAGACCAAAGTGCTGAAGCACATGAATCTCATCCTATCATGACATGTGGTACTCATTGGCATCAAAACGTGGCATCCTTCAATTATGACACATGGCACTCATCGACACTAACATGTGGCATCCCTCAGTTATGACACATGGAACTCATTTTAGGCCCTTTTTTGGTGTCATCCGCGCTATTTCCAAGTGACACATGTCCCTCTCTTTTCATGACACGTCGACGATATGGCGTCAGGTCACCACGTCAATATGGGAGTTCGACTATCCAGGAAATGATCATTCTTTGCACTCTAAAACCTATGAAACTTTGAACTGATGAACCACCAAAACCCCGAAGTGGTGGAATGATGAATGATAAAGGTTAAAAAGGGGGTGCCAAACTAGGAATGTCGAGCTAGTTGAAGACATCCTATTGCTCATTTGACAACAACTCAGTGATAGTCCATAGGTATAGAACAAAAACTTCAGATTCGGGCCCTGCAACACCACATCCAGGGATTTGAGAAACTACACCCAGACTACAGAAGGAATATCATAGACTCCATAAAAAGTGCCAGATGACTTGTTTCTTCCCCCCAGGAGATAATTTGAGGAAGAATTCTTTCAACACATCCTGTCATCTCCAGTGGCCTCAAGCGGTGCACATGCATGCCAATGCTCGACACATCACTCGTTGCTGTCACTCCGAGTCAGATTTTTTCAAAGGCTCAATGCGATTCAACTTATGCATCAGTTTGGCATTAGCAACAATTTTCAGTTATTTAAGTTGAGACATTTCAAGTTTATTCATAATAAGTGGTCATTTGTATTTGATATGAATCACATCCCTTTTAATTAAGTTAAGTTTGAAGTATGCATCACTGCACTAAAATAGTGTTGTAGTTTAGTTAATAAGTTGTTTACAACTATGAGCACAATGTGAAGCCTCGGTACTATATGGACGAGAACCTTTGCAACTCTGATAAATATGGATTTTTTGTATTTTTTGGGGGTTGAGTTTTTTGAGAATAATAGAAACAACAAAAGGGTTGGACCTGCTTAGATAATTGTAAATTTCTCTACCTAGTGAATATATGTTGATGAAAATTGTTTTTCTTACTCAAATATGTATGTATTTAATCCAATCTTGAATGGAAATTCTGTGTTGTGTGAAAAGTAAATTTCCTAATTCTTTCAGGCACGGTTCTAGTTTATTTGTTCACTGACTATGCAGCCCATTATACAACTATTGTTTAGTGAATAGATTAACTAATTGACCACCAGTTGGATGATTTGCATATATATTTTTGTCAATGTCTTAAGATATTATTTTAAGTATTTATTCTTACATAGCAAGTGATTCATTGCATTTCTTGCTGTTGTTTCCTATCTTTGTCTTTTCATATTCCCAACTTTACATCGATATCCATACCATTAGAAAAGGAGAACCTACTTTTAGACTATGTAGCTTGTCCAACCATATTTATACCTTTGAAAACCTATCCTTAAGCTGACCAAGAAAACCAACTTATCTAAAACCAATCATTAGAAACTTGAGGTGGCCTAGCTTTTTCCTTTAGCAGGTAGGTGCAGACCCTAGGACCAACAATTAGTAAGAACATGTTGAATGCCTCACTTCCTTTCATCACTTCAGAACCTTGGTTCCTGCAACCCTTATATATGCCTCGGGTGAGACTTTAATTTCCTCCAGGTGATGCCAAAAGGGCTAGTGTCTAAGGTTTTTGTTGGTGTATTGATGATTAACCCTTGGTTGTCGCATTGCATGCCACAAAATTCTTTCATTACCGGGACCCATATTTGTAATTTAGGGGAATGTTTTGGAGGCTGAATAAGGAGGAGATTATAGAATGTTTGATAAGGAAGGAATGATATTTTTCCAGAGAATAGAATATGAACCCACGAATCAGTGATGAATAATAGTTGCAAAGGTATGTGTTTACCGATCTTCATGAAATCTTTTTTCATGAATTTCCGATAATTTTGACTTAATGGTTAGAAAGGCTAATGGAGAATGTTGGAAGATATCGAGCCGAGGCTCCGAGAAACTGGACCCCTGAATTGATCAAACAATTGAATACAGTAAGTGATAAATTTTCTTGCATAATTGATTTTTGGTTGAATAATGCACTGGGGGGTTACATTACCGAGTTTGCAATATATTGTACCCAGTCTTGTAGTGTGATTGAGAGGGAATTTTTCAAGGGTCCACATGAAATATTTTTGAATGCATTATCTACCTAGATAAAATTGTTGTTGTGCAACAAGAATGTCATGAAGATGGAATATGACTACTAGGTGCCTTCGAACACATAGGGGGATTGGTGGATGACTAGAGGATGGTCTAAGAGTGGAAGGAGAGGAAAATGATGAATGAGAAATGGATGGACTGAGGATGCTGAGAGAGGAAGCCATAGGCTCATATGGAGAGATTGGAGTATTTCACTGTGGGAAAAGGTTTAGGTATAGTAAGAAGGATATTATGGTTGAGAGAGAAGAGAAACACAAAGTATTTGAGAAAAGAGACCCCAATGTAGTGCTTCAGATCACACCATATAGAGAAAGGAAAGAGAATGAAAAGGATCCTTAGTACAATCCAACAAAATAAGGAAGTCCATCTCATATCAGAATCTGCGTTAAACCCATGACCTTGTGTGCCTCACCAAGATTTGAAGCAGAAATTGAAACTTTGTTAAGAGAAATTGTAGTTAGTGGAGGAAGTCAGAACAATAGTCAAAATAGTGGAAGTATTGCAGAGAACCAAAGTTAGTCAGCATCTCCAAAGGTACTTACTACACAAAATACAATGGAAGGAATAGATAATACACTAAGAATGCCTGAATTTCAGGGAGCAGGGTCAGAGGACCTAGAGAAACATCATTTTGTATGCGATACAATATGGACTGCGAAGAATGTCCAAGATGAGGCAAAAAATATTGTGTATTTAGCCATGATGTTCATAGTTCGTGCACTAACATGGTAAATGAAGTATCATACTACTACACTGGTAGGACAATCTAGGATATTGGTAGAGTTTGGACAAGCCTTGTTAAAGGAGTTTCAAAAGTCAAAATCCAAGTCACAGTATATCATAGTGCTAAAAGAAATTAAGCAAATACAGAATGATAAAGTTTGGGATTACAATCAAAGGTTTAAATATGTGATGGGTAGATTAACATTTCATATTCCTGATGAAAAACATAGATAATTGTTTATTGCAGGTCTATTGTCACACATTCATTGCCCTCAAACGCAATACAAGGTCACGTTGCATCTAGAAGCATTGGAAATTGCGATGAAGTTAGGAGCATATATTGTAGGAGATGGAATATGGATGACACAAGTTCAGTCATAGTTGGCTACAATAAGGATTCAATTGTAAGAGATAACAAAGGAAAAGGAAAATTGTGAACAATTTTGATGTGCTATATGTAATATAGAAGGCCATCGTAAAGACAAATGCATAACGTTTGAGTAGTAGATTGCTACATGAGCATCGAACCCATTAGTATGAGTAGAATATTGTGAAATATGCAATACATGGGGACATCATTCGACAACTTATCCATTACTATAGAAGTACCAGAGTACACCGAGGATATTTTTTAGTAATTTTTGTAGGTCTGTATGACACGATGAGAAATATTGCCACACATTTGACTTAATGAGAGAGTGCACTTCATATGCGTAAAAAATCCAATAAGAAAATGAAGGAGCATAAGGAGGGGTTCCACAGTAAAATAATCTGAGGGGATTTAACCAGGGTGGATGAGGAGAATTTGATAGAGGTTGAGGATGAGGTGGATTTGGTAGAGAAGGCAAAGGACCAATCATTTGTTATAATTGAAATCAACTAGGAAATTTAGTGAGAGAATTCTTGAATCCATGCATGACGTGAATGCAATGTAGAGCATTGGAAAAAGCGACAAAATATTGTCCTCAACTGATAGATAAAATGGAAAGAAAGAGGGAACCAAAATTAGAACCAAAAATGGAATCAGAATATACAAATGATAGCGTCCAAGGAGCATGATGATCATTCCAAAGTAGTAGTCATTATGTGCAGTGGAACGATAATCATAGTGGATGTGGACAAAAAGGGAAAGGGGATCGACCAATGGATAATGAAAGAAACTGATTCTATTTCGACATTTAATTCGTAGAAAGAGAAAGAGACATATCAAAAATCCAGGAAGGAGATACTAGGATTGGACTAGATAGTATCAACGTAAAATATTCCACCATTATATGATTTTTAGTCAATCTATGATAGTACCATTCCATAAAGGTCAATTGAGAAGTTAATCACTTTGAATTATTTTCTAAATGTTTGTTTATATTTGATGAAGGACAAAACAACATTAAAGACACTGCTTGGGATGATAGATTAGTGTACCCAATACAAAGAAATACCTACAACAAATAGAGTAGTGAACCAAGTATTACGCAAGAAGAGGAAAAAAAAAGAATTCAGATTGATTACACAGATAGGAGATTATGACATGGATAATGTCATCTTGGACTTAGGATCGGATGTAAATGTTATTCCAATACAAATGTGGGAAGTGATGGGGAAATCAAATTTAATTTGGTCGACTATTCAGTTGAGGTTGGAAAACCAACATAAGATAATACCAATCAAGAGACCAGTAGGAGCACCTATTAACATAGATGGAGTACACAACATAAATGAATTTGAGGTCATTGATATTGTGGATAACAATCATCCATATCTAGCCTTGCTTGGACTGGATTAGGCCTTTGAAAATTAGACGATTATTAACTTGAAGAAGAGAGAAATGATTTTTGAAGGAGAAGGCTTAAAGGTCACTGCGCCATTATACCCCAAAGAAGAAATAAGGTATATGGAACCCGTGAGAAAATAAATTGATAACCTGTATAATATGACCATGTGAATGGATGACTATATAAATCCCATTGCATATGGTGCTCTTAGTTGGAGAAGCATTATCTCTTGTGTGTCATATTTAGAGAAAGGACTTGAACATTGGTAACATAGGTTGCATGAAGTATCGACCAGAATATGTGCTCGTATTACTCGCTCTTTGCATTGGATTGGAACAAAGGTACGTGATGCACCAAGGTTTGATGGAGTAAATGAAATAAGTTACTTTGTAAGAGAATTTGAGTTGTAGATACCCGAACAATAAATATTTTTGACATTAGATGTTTCACTAAGAGCCACCCCAACGAGATGGTGGGCTACACACAAGGAAGGAATAAGGGATTGACAACACTGTAAAAGGTTGATGCATATTATATTTGGAATAAAAGGTGAATAAATAACAAAGAAGTATACATGGATGAGCAATTTGAAGGATCATATTGCACAATGTATGGCAATTTGAAGACATGTGTCAAAGAAGGAATGGATGCACATGTTCATACATACACTTGAGAGGGTTCCTAAGAACTGGTATCTAGAAATAGAAGTGCACAAAGGGACAATAGATTGGGAAGAACTCACCCAAAATTTTAAGGTAACATTTAATTTTGAAGCTAAGTCACCCTTAGTAGATGTAGCTTTGCAAGTCATTAGAAGTATGATTTTTATGGAAGAAGTTCAGATAGAAATAGTACCTGCATGTATTGCGCATAAAGGATCTACGACAGTCCATGAAACATTATAATGTTACAATGTTACTGAAGAGGATCAAGAGGAAGAAGACCCAAGAAATGTGCAGGTACTAGAGACTAAAGGGGAGAGCATAGTAGTATGTCTATAAATCGAATCCGATGCATATGCGAAGCCATTAAGATTGCACAAAGAGAATATTGGCATCAAAGAGAAACCTAAGTTTGCGAATATTGGTGACTATTGGAATGATGAGACTGTTGAAAATATTGCAAACTTACTACACAAATATCAAGATCTCTTTCCGACAACATTTTCAAAGATGAAGGGGATAGATGGGGAATTAGGATAGATGAAGATCCCATTAAAACCAGATGCTAAGACAGTAAGACAAAAAACTTGCAGATTGAATCCAAAATACAAGGAAAAAGTGGAAGCCAAGCTTGACAAAATGATAGAAGCTGGTATCATTGATCCCGTTGCAAAATCTAAAAGGATAAGACCAATGGTAGTTCAAGATAAGAAAACAGGGGGCATTAGAATTTGTGTAGACCTAAGGAAGATGAATGATGCCTATTTACATGACCCTTTTCTAACCCCCTTTATAGACGAAGTGTTAGAAAACATAGGGGGGAAGGAGGCCTACTTGTTCACTAATGGATTTTTAGGATATCATCAGATAAATATTGCACCCGAAGATTGTTGGATTACTGAGAGGGGGGGTGAAACAATAATATTTATTTTTAATCCTTTTTAACCATAGTGTATATAAGTGTTATTAACCTTATGAACAATTTACCAATATCATTCAATAAGTACAGAATAAATAAACCATAAACAATGAACAATCATACACATTCACAGTACACCAATATTTTTTCGTGGAAACCCACTGCGGGAGAAAGCCACATAATTATTTTTCTTATATGTCTTTAAGAAGTACCTTCATTGGAAGAAACAAATTCCTTTGTTTTCCATCTCCAACTGGAAGGAGGCTCCAACCCCCTATATTATCAGGCTACAATTCGAGGGAATCTCCAACTCCCCAATTCTTTGAATCCAACCAGAAGGAGGCTACAACCCTATATGTTCTCCGGCTACAACCACCTATCCTTTCCCTATCCAACCACCCTAAAGTATAAGTTCCAAATGTAGACAAGCTGTCACTGTTAATGAATCAACTCTCTCACTGTCACAACTGTCACTGATATCCTGTTCCAACCTGTACCAATCTTCTTCAAAATTTCCTGCAGATCCATGACTTTTCTATTCCGCAACATGCAAATGTTTGCACCTTTCCTTACTCCAACTTGCGGGTGTCTATGCCTATGTTTGCTGCAACTCACAGACTAGCACAAATTTTTTCTAGTATCACAAATTTTGTCTCTGTCACTCTGTCTGTGTCCCTATCTCAGCCTCTGTGACTATCCGATTACTCTGTATCTACTCATAAAATGGATGATCTAATAGAAATAATACTCATCCAATATCCACGTAGATCTAACATAATCATATACTAGGTTCATATATATGTCTCACTGAGCTCATGTGATATAAGAACCTCTTACATTAACCATACATCAAACCCTTATTGTTATGTGAATCCAACCAGTACTATGTCTCAACCGTAAACTCCCAAACATGTACCACTCAATCATATACCAAAAACACTAACAATTCTTCTCTCAATGCACTACAAGATATGTTAATAAATCAAACTAGGTGCACCAACAAGGTACTTCACATATCTATACTTCACCTCTATAGATCTTCCTTATGCAACATATATCATACAACCAATGATATCCCAAAGGCATATACTAACCCTCATATGACCATACCTCAAGCTATCACAAATATCCAATCATGTAACATACTTTTTTGATCCTATAGATTGATATGTCGTACCTGAATACTGTCACACCTTCCTGTAGCCACTTCTCAGTTCTACAACTTGTCACTGATGATATATCATATCTTCTTTTTTATATTTGGCAATAGATCCATGCTTTGTATTAAGCAAACCCATGGGTATCTTCTCTTTGTGCCATTGTGGCCTGTGGATGTTTTCTCTCTTCTAGTACTGCAACTTGCAGATGTCTTCAGTAAAACCCTAGTTCAGTATCCAAAGTCTCGAACCTTTGAGCCTGCAACTTTGTCACTACTTGAGACTCACTACTATATATTTTTCAGTAATACCTTCCCATAAAATTTCAAAAAATAGATATTCAATGTCCTCACATTAGGTGCTAATGGGAGACCCTTCCTCTCTTATTTATACTCTCCAAGTAGCTTCCTTTAGGGTTTAAATTCTAACTATTTTACCCAACTTCCCTCTTTGAGAGCTAACCCACTTTTAACTACTTTTCCCACTTGCAACCACTTTACCATAAAAAGTAAACTCACCATTTATTGTTGCATCTAAATTACTTTTAATTATTTTCTTATAACAACAACTTTATGCATGATTAACTCCTAGTCACAACCACTTTGACTAGTAATCTTCTTCTAGGAGCTTCTAGAATATTTGACTTCTTTGACCTTATAGGGGTGTCTAGATGACTCATGATGGTTCTCCAACTTCACTAAGCCATATCTCCTCAACCGTGAGGAACTACGTGACGTTCCACATATCACCAGAAACGACATGACATGTACTATCCATATATGATAGTATTTATTGCAATTTTATTGATCTTCATTACATAATTACTCAGAAAACATGGGTCCATTAACCACACTTAAAGGGGCTACCAAAAGTTTCTATTGGACTTGCTTCAAGGGTTGACATCAATGAAAACCAACCCAATTAATCAACAATCTACCCATTTGTCATTTATGGCAACACTTTGATGCAATACTAAATTCATGACACTTATTCTCCCCCTGTGACCATCGTTCCCCTTGGAATCATGTCTATGTGTTGTATCTCAATGCATTTGATAAATCTCTCCCCCTTTGACATCAATGGCAAAGGTAAATTCCCATCAGGGCCGCTCCCCCTGATCAAATTCTCCTTTGGGAATGCTCCCTTATCTGCATTGTCCTCTATCCTCTTCATGGTGCTTCCTCATGTAAATCTATGACATATAATAATAGCCTTCAATAATCATTGTGGGGCAGAAACTATGCCAAGTTTCGGGTGAAGATACTCAAAATCTTACCTTGGAAGTGGTTTTATGAAAATGTTTGCAACCTATTATTTGGTCCCAACATACTCAACTCAAATGTTCTTCTTTGCAAGTTGTTCCCGCAGAAAATGAAACTTGATCAGAATGTGCTTCGTCTTGGAGTGCATCATGTATATTTTAACATTGCACAATTATTTACTACAAATATATTTTCCGTAAAAGAACAAAAGATATACAATGGAAAATACACACATTACACACAGATTTTTCTCATGGAAACCCAAACCAGGAAAACCAAAATATTCTATATTCATTCACATCATACATTGTTTACAATACAATATACATATAGGATCCATCGACATCCAAAGCCCTAATCCAATGACTTGGATTAATAAAAAACCCTAATTCCTTGACGAGAAATAGAAAACCATTGGAAAAAAACCATGTGTCGAAAAACTGCCCAACAATGGACACAAAAATCGAGGTGACACGAAAAATTGAGGAAAAAAGGTGACACGTTTCCCGAGGTAAAAAAATTGTCTAGTCATGCAAAGAATATAACACATATCCAACAATATCCCACTTATTTTTTTATTTGCATATAGGGGGTTATAGGGTTACATAGTCAACAATCCAGGGAAACAATTCCTATAGATCCTCTACACCAAGAGAAATTCTCAGTGCTCACAGATTTTGTTAATGAATCTGCAACATTGTTCAAAGTGTCCACCTACATCAGCAACACTTTGTTTTTTTCAACCATGTCTCTCACAAAGTGATACTGAACATCAATATTCTTTGTCTTTGAATGATAATCCAGGTTCTTTTCTAGAAAAATTGCACTCTGATTGTCGCAATCTATCCTTACAGTATGTAGTTGAAAGTGCCACTACATACTGTGTTTTTCTAATCCAAATGATTGTTCCTCCAAACAGGTTAAACACATACCCGCTTGTATATCTCCTACGATCCATATCTCTAGCCCAATCTACATACACAAATCCATGTATGTCCAACAATTTATCAAATCCTAGTCTTCCTTGGTAACACAATCCATAGCTAGAAGTGCCACACAAATACCTAAAAACCTTCTTTACTGCTATCCAATGCTCCTTCCCTAGTTTTGACATATACTTGCTCAAAACTCCCACTGCATATGCAATGTTCGGTCTAGTACATACCATTGCATACATAAAAATTCCAACTACACTCGCATATGGAACATGAAACATGTCCTCCTCCTCTTCCCGTGTCTTGGGACACTGTTCTGTAAATAACTTTACACCAACAGGAATAATGACCTTGACCAGTTTACATACCTGCATATTAAACCTTTGCAATATTGTCTCCACATATTTTCTCTAATTTAACCTTAGTTTCCTATTTTTCCAATCTCTTTTAATTTCCATGCTCAAAATGAAATTTGCAGTACCAAGATCCTTCATGTGAAATTTAGACAACTGAGTTTTCACATCCTGGATAATTTCCTTGTTGTTTCCTATCAACAACATGTCATCCACATACAAGACCAAATAAATCAAATGAACACTAATTAATTTAAAATACACATAGTGATCCTCTTTGCTTGTTGTGAAGCCAGTCCCATCATATAAATATCAAATTTTTGATACCACATCCTTGGTGATTGTTTTAAACCATACAAGGACTTTTCAACTTGCATACCAGCTTCTTCTTTCCCTTCACAACAGATTTCTGGCTGCTTCATACAGTTTTACTCTTCCATATCCCCATGTAGGAATGTTGTCTTCACATCCATCTGTTCTACTTTAAAATAAAATGAAACAAAAACAAATAACATAAATATAACAGAAGTTAACTTGGCAATAGGAGAAAAATATCACCAAAATAAATTCCCTCAACCTGGGAATAACCGTTTGCTACTAACCAAAATTTGTATTTCTCCACTTTGCCTTCTGCATTTAACTTCTTTTTAAATACCCATTTTCCTCCAATGGAATTTCTTCCAATTGACAAATCCAATATATCCCATGCCTCATTCTTATCCAAGGATGCCATTTCTTCATCCATGGCCTTTTTCTGGAGTTTTCCATCCTTTGAATCCACTGCCTCCCTGATAGTTCTAAGATCATCATTAGTAATAGACAAAGCAAAATTTGAACTAAAATCAAGTGGAGTATACCTTTCCGGTTTCCTTCTTTCTTGAATCAATCTCCTCAATACTGGAGTATGAGGATCTTCTTCTTTTGATTCATGTTCTTTTGTAGAGTTTGATTCATCATCCTTATCCTGTTTAACAACATATTTTATTTCTCTAAATACCACATCTTGGCTATACACAACTTTCTTAGTTTTTGGGTTTCAAAGCTTATAACCTATAAGATAATCTTTATACCCAATAAAGATACACTTTTCATCCTTCTTATCTAGCTTACTCTTGTTTTTCATTGGAACATGAACATATGCCTCATAGCCAAAGACCTTGAGATGTGTGAGAGAAGGTCTCTTACCAGTCCATACCTCTTATGGAGCCTTGTCATATAGTGCCAACAAGGGTGATATATTGACCAGGTAACATACCATACCCACTACCTCTGCCCAGAATTCTTTCCCTAACTTGGGACCACAGAGCATGCACCGTGATTTTTCCATGAGTGTCATGTTCATCCTTTCTGCGGATCCATTCTACTAAGGTGTATATGGATTAGTCTTCTTCCTTGATATACCACACTTCTTACATAATTCTTCAAATTCATTCCCGTAGAACTCTCGACCATTATCTATCCTCAACACCTTAATTTGTTTCTTTGTTTGATTCTCAACAAGATCCTTAAACCATTTAAACCTGTCAAATACTTCATATTTCTTCCTGATAAAATATATCCAAGTAGTCCTCTAGAGGTCATCTATAAATGAGACATACTACACATATTTTCTGAATGATGGAACTGACACAGGTCCAAACACATCACTATGAACTAGCTGTAAAATTCCTTCTACCGTTGTTGCACCATAGGGGAATCTTACTCGATTATGCTTCCCATATACACAATTTTCAAAAAAATAAAAATCTAGAGAGCAATTAGACATACCATCAGCCATACCTTTGTCTTATAGTAGTTGAAGACCCTTCTCTTTGATATTCCCCAGTCTTTGATGCCACAACATAACCTTTTCTTCGATATTCCCCAGTCTTTGATGCCACTATAGGAGTTTTTTCTTCTTTTGCTCCAATATCGGAAAAAATGGAACTATTACACTCATCACTAATAGTGCTTCCTTGTAGCTTATACAAAGTTCCAATCCGAACTCTCTTTAGCAACACCATTTCTCCTCAAGCTATCATGTAGGTTTGTTTTTCAAATACTGTTTTTACCCCTACATCGTCCATTTTACTTAAATAAAATTTTTTGCCATTCCTAGGATGTGCATAAAACTAGGTAGTTTTCTAATCCTTCCATCTATGATCCTCAACTTGAATTTTGCTCGTCCTATGATTCTAGTTGTCGATTCATCACCTAGGAAAACATTATCTTCATCATATCTTTCATATTCACAGAACCACTCCCTGTGGGAAGTCATATATATGAAAGGATGCACCTGAGTCAACCAACCATGCCTCATGATCTACATGTGTTCTTGAAGAAGCCAAGTACACATCCCCTCCTTCTTCCTTGGAGGTTTTTTCTTCTGTAGAAGGAGCTTCTTTAGGTCACATATTTTTCTCAACTTTCGATCTACATTGCTTCTTGTAGTGCCCTTCTTTTCCACATATCTAGCATACATTTACAAACTTTTTGGGAGATTTAGAACTACCATTAGACTTAGATCTCCCACTTGAGGACTTATATCTATTTCTTTCCTGGGAGCGTCCTGTTGCAAATAATGGATCTTTGCTATGTCCTTCCATGTTCTTTCGTCTCATCTCCTCTGACAATAAGGATGAGACCACTTAATAAAAGTTGTATTAATACCTATGGCTATAACCAGACTATCCCACGAGTCTAGTAAAGAGCACAATAAACTGATACACTTATCTTCATCTGAAATTTTAATCTCAACATATACTAACTAACTTACTTATTATAGTATTGAAGGCGTTCAAATTCTCTTCCACTGAGTCTTCATCTCTCATCCTTAGGTTATAGAACTTCTTTCTCAGGAATAGTTTATTTACTAGGGACTTAGACTGATACAACTTCCAACAATTATCCCATAAATCCTTGCTTGTAGCTTCCTATGACACATTCAATAATACTGAATATGAGAGACATAGTCAGATTGTGCTCTTCGCCTTCCAATCCAATTTTTTATAGTCATGTTTTGAAGTTCTTATAGGTGCAGTACTTGGATCCACAACGATCCACTGATCTCTGTCCACCAACAAATATTCTATCTTGAACTTCCACAACTCAAAAATTTTCTCATTAAACTTCTTAATCTCCATTTTCAAACTGCTCTCCATTTCTCTTCACTAGAAGAATCAATACCGCATATCTCCCACTATAACAAGTCTTATCATAGTCCCGAGCCAAACCCTTGACCACAAAGGTGTCCCCTTGAAGCCAATAATTACTCTGATACCAAATGTAGATTTTAACCTTGTACAATTATTTACTGCAAACATATTTTCAGTAAAAGAAAAGAAAAGATACAATCTAAAATACACACATTACATAGATGTTTTTCCCCTGGAAACTCAAACCAATAAAACCAACATATTCTATATTTATTCACATCATACATTGTTTACAATACAATATACATATAG
Organism: Picea mariana; assembly: GCA_032191745.1. Taxonomy (NCBI): domain Eukaryota; kingdom Viridiplantae; phylum Streptophyta; class Pinopsida; order Pinales; family Pinaceae; genus Picea; species Picea mariana. The sequence goes on along the minus strand of JASDQU010100642.1, from coordinate 487,736 downwards.
GAGCCATAACATACAAAACCCTAATCCAATGACTTGGATTAGTAAAAAAACTTTATTCCCTAATCGGAAATATAAAACCATCGATAAAAATCCATGTGCCGAAAAACCTCCCAAGAATGGACACATAAATCGAGGTGACATGAAAATCGAGGAAAAAAGGAGACACATTTCCCGAGGAAAATTTTATTTTAGTGCAAATAATATAACACATACTCAACACATCACTGGATTCTTTGAGATACTGATGGCACTTGTGTTAACACAAAAATTTAGAATGGGCTCATTGTTGGAAGATTGGTTGTTGTCATTGATGTCAACCCTAATCATGGGTTTTGGACCGCAAGATTGATGACGGTATTTGGACATGAAGGAAAATGCACATGCAGATACAAAACCCATGGATGGACAATATACATCATTTTTTTTCCGGTGGTATGTGGCACGTCACGTGGATCCTCATGGTTGAGGAGAAATGAATTTTTGAAGATGACAAAGTGAATTGAAGAAGGAAGTAGATGTAGGCCCTGAAGATAATTAAAGAAAAGAATTACAAAATAAGAAAGTGTCAGGTCGGCCCTAATGTTAAAAGGAAGTGACATAAATGGTATAAATAAACATCATTATACATTCATTTGATACAAGTCGAATTTCAGAGGTAATAAGAAGAAAAGAAGGTCGTATTTCAAGGGAGGATGAAGTCTTTTGGTGATGTGTTCTAAGGTATGTTATTTTTCAGGTCATCTTACCATTTTTTCTATAACTTTTTTTCTAGAATGATTCAGATGGTGAAATCTCTATGGTGTTGATAAAACATATCAAGGTACCTCTGGTAAAAGGTTCATCTCTTTATTCATTACAATTATCGAGATACACTCTGCGGAAGATAGGGTTTGTGACCAGTCCTGAAGCTTGTCAATAAACAAGTGTTCCGGGTAAAACAATCATAAATTCTTCATGCAGAATCCAAATGAAGTGGGCTCACTTCCATTGGAAAGAGTACAAACTGTAGTTTTTTGTGTGTGAGTTTCAGAATTGGATGTTAAATATTGAGGGCAGGTTATGCTGTACAATTTGGATCTTCTGAATAGACCAGAATTGAATAAAGTCTACCATTCTTTCTATAACCTCTGTTTGGGGAGGATTCAAGGAGTGAAAATTGGAGGAGTTTTAGAGAATACATTGAGTAATATTATCTATAGGATAAGAGTACTCCAAGAATTTAAGAATTGCAGAAATTGAAGAAGTATCAAGAAACATTATCAGGTTCTATGTGATGATTGGTTGATGGTGATGATTTAATGTAAAGTTTTATTATCTCTCATATATTCTTGGGTGGAAGGAAGGGGCAAGGATGGAGAGTTCAAATCTCTCTTGATATTGGATGATTGTATCTTCCTCTTGGAGGTTTATCCCTCCCTCTACATTTGGAAGCTATAGCTACCTTTGGAAGTCATTACTTCCCTTGAACAAAAAATATTGATTATTTCTCATATATTGTGCATGGTGTATTGTGGTGTATTGGTGTAACTCTTATACTATTGTTTATTGCTCATTGGATATAATTGAATGGTTTAAGTATAAGTTGAAAAAGGTTTTTAAATTATACTTGATACTGATTCACCCTCCTCTCAGTATCAACACTCATCATAAAATGTAGACTTCTTTCTTTAGATCTTCATGTAGGAACGCTGATTTTACGTCCACATGATACACTTTAATGTTCTTTAAGCACGAATAAGAGAGAATCAATTTTATTGCTCCCATTATAGAAACTAGGGAAAACATCTCTTCAAAGCCTATACCTTCAACCTGAGTGTATCCTTTACATATCAATATTTCTTTGTTCCTGGTAACCTGTCCATATTCGTTCAATTTGTTTCTGAAGACCCACATTGTACCGATCACAATAATTTTCCCGGGCCTTGGAACCCGTTCCCAAGTTTCATTTTTCTCTATTTGATCTAACTCTTCATCCATGGATTTGATCCAAAATTCATCCTTGCTGGCTTCTTCAAAACTTCTTGGCTCAATTGTTGACAATAGTGTTAGGTGAAATTGTTCCAGTGAATGGATTCTTCTTCTACTTTCAACTCCTGCATCTTTGCTCTCGATAATTGGACCTGATAGATGATTCTTTTGTATTCTTTTGCTAGGTGTATTTGGAGATACTTGAATATCTTGTTGTTCTTTCTTTTCTTCTTCTTCTTCTTCTTCCTCTTTTAATACTTCTTCTTCCTTTACTTTTTCTTCGTGAACCTGTTGCATTGAATCCTTTCCTTCTTCTTTTATCCTTCGTTCACCTGTCTCATCAAATGTCACACTGATGATTTCCAAAATTTTGTTGAGCCTTATATTGAATCATTTGTATGATTTTCTTGTGCTTGAGTACCCAACAAGTATACCTTTGTGAACATGAGAATCAAACTTTTCCATTTTTCCATATTCTCTTGTAATGTATCATTTTCTTCCAAACACTCTGAAATGCTTCACATTCGCTAGTATTCCTTTCCATATCTCATAAGGATTTTTATAACTATTGTTTTTGAGCATTCCTCTTTTTTTAATGTGAATGGTTGTATGCATTGCTTGTGCCCAAAATATGTCTACCAACTTGGAATCCATTAACATAGTTCGAGCCTTCTTGTACTATCCTGTTCTTCCTTTCGACGACTCCATTTTTTTTTTGGTGTCCCGGCAACAAAGAATTTCATCTTTATCCTAGCTTACTATAGAAGTCCATAAATTCCTTTGAAGTAAACTCTCCTCCATTGTCTAATCTTAGACACTTTTTTTTCAAATCTATTTCATTTTCAACCATCTCCTTGTACATTTTGAAGTTCTCGAATGCATCTAACTTCTTCCTGAGAAAAAAAACCTGTAGTCATTATTGTATAATCATCAACTAATGACGCAGAACAAAACCTCTTCCTCGACAAAGACCTCTGTGCAGACCTCCCGGTCTTAAGGATCGTTCTAATTCTAACTTCTGAGCTGGAGTGGCTCCTTCGATTCTCCCTGGAATCTTTGTTAAATCTGACCCATAGGTATTTTTCGGCACCTTACAGCCTTATGGTCCAGTCTCTTCTCCGTTCACCACAGAAAGTCACAATCGGGTTTCGGGGTTTTCAAAATACCGATGTCACGAACCTTTGGTTCCTGATTTCCCGATCTCTGCTTTCCCAATATGCTCCCCTTTGTGCTTTATCCCCTCTTGAGCTTCTCACAACTTCAAGCCTCAAAGAGGATTCTTGCACGTACTCCTTGCGGCAGACATTCAACCACCTCCAAGGTTTGAATCCTTTCGACCCTGCGCACCCCTGCAGCAGCAGTCCCTCGACGTCTTACTCAGGTTCAAAACCCTGAGCTTGGCTTGGCCTGCGCACTCCTTGCATGACTCCTGTGCCCAACTGTACTTGTG
>JASDQU010100642.1:468216-484298 GCA_032191745.1 Picea mariana | reverse complement strand
ACCTTACAGCCTTATGGTCCAGTCTCTTCTCCGTTCACCACAGAAAGTCACAATCGGGTTTCGGGGTTTTCAAAATACCGATGTCACGAACCTTTGGTTCCTGATTTCCCGATCTCTGCTTTCCCAATATGCTCCCCTTTGTGCTTTATCCCCTCTTGAGCTTCTCACAACTTCAAGCCTCAAAGAGGATTCTTGCACGTACTCCTTGCGGCAGACATTCAACCACCTCCAAGGTTTGAATCCTTTCGACCCTGCGCACCCCTGCAGCAGCAGTCCCTCGACGTCTTACTCAGGTTCAAAACCCTGAGCTTGGCTTGGCCTGCGCACTCCTTGCATGACTCCTGTGCCCAACTGTACTTGTGCGGAAATGAGAACAAATGCTACCTATCTGAACCCTCTGTCAATGCACTCCTTGCAGACACTTCGACTGCACTCCTTGCAGGAATCCTTAGGCTCAGATGTAGAAACAATTGAAACTCATTCTCAATTCTCTTCAGCCTTCAAACTCAAAGCATGAAATCACATACATAGCGTATAAAGCAAATGTATAACAGGAAGCAAACATTCATGAGCATAACATCAATACACAGAGAACAACACAAACCATGAATTTGAACCAATTCTTTCTATTAATTCAAATGTTTGTACATGGGTGTTCTTACACAACTCTCTGCATGCTCTTACTCTTCCTCCTTATGAATAATGTTACAATGCACAATGAGGGTGTCTATATCCCATTTCCCCTCTTGCGCTCTCAAACTGTCTAATCTAGAATTAAATTCTATCTACCTGCATTAACTATCTTAAATGCCTCCTACCTACTAAGGATGAGAGCTAAAGGCTCAAGGTCCGATTACATTATACAAAAAGGCACTCCCTCTTAATGGCTTCATTTAAGATTGCGCATCAACGTCAAGGAAATTTTAAAATTTGTGCTGGCTTGTCCAACTGTCCACTTGCATTCGCGCTGGCTCGTTTGATGTGCTGGCGATGCTCCTGCATCATACTCCCTCGCTTGAAAACTTTCATGCGCTCCTGTCCATGAGCTCCTGCACGGTCTGCCCATGCTTCTGTATCTTCGCTTCGGCCTTCCAGCTGGCATCTTCAACTGGATGTCCCTTCCACTTGACCAAGTATTCAAAGTATTGCTTTCGTATGGTCTTCTTGCTTATTCTCTTCTCCAGTATGCTTTCTATCTGTGGCTTCTCTGCAACTGGCATTTTCTTTTGCCACTGAACCTCTGACTATTCATCACTTGTTCCTGCTTCCTCAGCTTTGTATGGGTATAAATATGAGACATTAAATATCGGAGAAATTTCGATCCCATCGAGTAATTCAATCTCATAAGAATTTGCCCCAAATTTCTTCAATACCCTACATGGCCCGATTTTCTTCTTCTTCAATTTATTATATGTTCCTCTCAGGAACCTTTTCTTTCTCAAATGTGCCAGAATCAAATCACCAACTTCAAACTAAAGTTGTCTTCTGTGTTGGTTTTCTCTACGCTTGTACTCCTAATTTGAATTCTGCAATCGCTCCTTCACTCGGCTGTGAAGTTCCTTCATCGCTTCTGCGAAATCTTCTACACTAGCGCTCCTAGTTGCATTCTGTTATGAATCCTTCAATTCAGAAATTCCCCTCGACTATATGCCATAAACAATATGAAATGGACTCTGTCCTGTACTTCTATTCACTGAGTCGTTATACACAAACTCTGCCTGTGGTAATATATTATCCCACTGGCTGTGGTGTTCTGTTACCAGGATTCTCAACAAGTCTCCCATACTTCTATTCACCACTTCTGTCTGCCCATCCATCTGAGGATGATAAGATGAACTAAACAACAAGTTAGTTCCTAGCTTCTTCCATAAGGTCCTCCAAAAATTCCCTATGAACTTCGTATCTCTATCTGAAACTATACTCCTTGGTAAACCGTGAAGTTGAATGACTTCTTTGAAAAACAGGTTCACAATGTGAGTTGCGTCACTGGTTTTCTGACATGGAATGAAGTGTGCCATTTTGGAAAATCTATCCACCACCACAAAGATTGAATCAAAGCCTCTTTGTGTTCTTGGCAACCCTAATATAAAATCCATGCTAATTGCATCCCATGGCCTTTCTGGTATGGGCAACGGTTGATAAAATCCTGCATTCTATCTCCTTCCCTTCGAATGCTGGCAAATTCAGCATCTGTTTACAAATCTCTTGACATCTGATCGCATTCCTGGCCAAAAATATGACTCATTTAGCTTCGCGAAGGTTTTTTCATGACCGAAATGTCCGGCCAATCCTCCACTATGTTTCTCCTTTAGCAGATTGTCCCTCCTAGAGATTTTTCGAATACAAAGATGATTGCCCTTAAACAACAATCCTTCCTGGATCATGTATTCTATCCATTGGCTCCTATCTCTGAGAAATGGATTCTCAGCTGCTTCATATGCCTCTTGAAAATCTGGATCATCTGCGTACATGTCCCTGAGATCATCAAAACCCAACGTCTTGAATTTGAACTCCTGCAACAGCAAACACTTTTTGCTCAAAGCATCAACAACTTTGTTAGCAGTACCAGAAATATGTTTAATCACAAAAGTGAAATTTTGCATATATTCAACCCATTTTACATGTCTCTGATTCAACTTCTCCTGTTGAGTGACAAACTGTAGTGCATGATTGTCACTATATAAGACAAATTCTTTCGGGATCAAATAATGCCTCCATTTCTTCAATGTCTGTATGATAGCATAAAACTCCTTATCGTAAGTGGAGTACTTCACTTTAGCTTCATTCATATTCTCACTGAAGTATGCTATTGGCCTATCTTCTTGACTCAATACTGCCCCTATTGCGAATCCACTTGCATCACACTTTACTTGAAATGTCTTTTGAAAATTAGGCAACACCAGAATTGGTTGTTCTGTAATTTTCCTTTTCAACAGGTTAAAACTCTTCTCAGCTTCTTCAGTCCAGTGAAAAGATTTGTGTCTTTTCTTCACTGTATCCATCATCGCTGTGCTAATTCCACTGAAATTCCTAATGAAATTTTGGTAGAAACTAGCCAACCCGTGAAAACTTCTCACCTCGAAAATATTCTTCGGTGATGGCCAATTCTTGATCACTTCCACCTTATCTAGATCCATCCTCAACTCATTTGCAGAAATAACAAATCCCAAGTAAATGAGCTCTGTCTTCATGAACGAGGATTTCTTCATGTTTATGAGCAGCTTCTCTTGCTGTAATCTCTTCATCACTGTAGCCAAATGCTTCAGATGCTCTGCCACTGATTCACTGTAAATCAGTATGTCATCCAGATACACAATGACACATTTTCCGATGAAATCCTTTAGGACTTCATTCATCAACCTCATAAAGGTACTTGGCACATTTGTTAAACCAAATGGCATAACAAGCCATTCATACAAACCCTCGTTTGTTTTGAAGGCTGTCTTCCACTCATCACCCTCTCTCATGCGAATCTGATGAGATCCTCTTTTCAAATCAATCTTCGAAAAGAAATTTGCTCTACTCAAGCAATCCATCAAATCATCCATTCTTGGCAATGGGAATCTATACCTGATGGTTATCTTATTAATCACCCTTGAATCAGTACACATCCTCCAGCCTCCATCTTTCTTCGAACTGAGTACTATTGGAACAACACATGGACTCAAGCTTTCTCTAACCAAACCTTTGTCCAACAACTCTTGGACTTGTCTTTTTATCTCTTCATTCTCTTGCGGCGTCAATCTGTACGCAACTTTGTTTGTCAAACTGGCTCCTGGTATGATATCAATATGGTGACTCACACTTCGAGTCAGTGGCAACGATCGAGGTAATTCGTCCACTACTATATCAGCGAACTCTTCCAGCAATTCCTGAATTTCTTCGGGTAAATCATCTACCCTTGTGCTGGTCAAAACAATCTTCGGTTTCCTGACCACAAAGAATTGCGGTTCCTCCTTCTTAACTTCTGTAAGAAGTTCCTTCCCACTCATGAGAAGTACAGTGTTGCTTACTTCTAGTTTCACCTCTTTATCCTTTATCGGAAGCAACATGTGTGTCCTCCCATTCTTCTCCAGGGTATATGTGTTCATTCTCCCATCATGAATCACATTTCTTTCATATTGCCATGGCCTACCCAACAATAGATGACAAAAATCCATAGGAATGACATCACATAAAATCTTATCATTATATCCTCCTATCTTGAACTCAACTAAACATTGTTTAGTGACATATACTTGATGTCCCTTTTGTAGCCACGAAACTTTATATGGACTTGGATGATCAGTCGTTTCTAGCTCTAGCTTCTCTACCATCTCGGTTGAAACAAGATTGTCCGTGCTACCACCATCCACAATGACCTTGCATACCCTGTCCTTGGTCTTGCAAGCAGTCCTAAAAAGTCTGGTCCTTTGGACTGAACTTTCCACCTCTTTTTCTGGTGTCAAAAGGACTTTTCGCATCATCAACGATCTTTCTCCTTCAGCGTATTATACCTCCACATCCTGCCTCAGTTCCTCAGTGATGTGAGCTTCTCCAGTTTCTTTATTTTTCTCTGGACACTCATAAGACTTGTGCCCATTCTTCCCACATGTGAAGCATGCAATTACTCCACCTCTTCCTCTTCCTCTACCTCTAGTACGAGGAAAAGTGTTATTATCAGCATACCCTCCTCTTTGCTCAGTATGTTGTCCTCTCTGTTCATCATATTTCCCTCGCTGTGAGCTTCCACCTCTCTTAGTTTGAGTCTAAGGTTTCTTCCAGTTTTCCTTGGGCTTCTGGTTTCTGTCCTGGACAATAGATTTGCCTTTGGGCTGACTTTTTCCCCGGTCTCTTTGACTCTGCTTTCGGCTCAGCTTCTCTTATGCTTTCAGAGCCATCTGATAAGCATCTTCCACCATCCGGATGGTTACCATGCTCATCTCATCCCGAATCTCATATCTCAGGCCATTCATATGCCTAGCTACTTTTTCATCATTGCTTTCACGATGACCTGCCCTGATGTTCAACCTGTAAAATTCTTCAGTATATTCCTTTAGTGACATTAACTTCTGTCTCAGGTTCTGCATTCTCCTGAACAGAGAAATTTGGCAATCCCCAGGGATGAATTTTGCTTTCATCTTTGCAATCATCTTGTCCCAGCTCTTGATTGTCTACTTGCCTTGGCAACGCCTGTCCGCTTGTAGTTCATCCCACCACAATGCTGCATGTCCTTTTAATATCATGACAGCATGCTTGACCTTCTTTTCCTCTTCGACATCTTCATAGTCAAAGTAGGTGTCCAGAGCTCTAATCCAATCTAGAAGCTCCTCTGCATCCAAGTTTCCTTCATAAACTGGAATGTCCATCTTCGCCTTTGCACCCATTCTAGAAATAGATTTTATCAAATGTTCATTTGCGACATCTTTGGCTGCAACTTCTTCTTCTTCATATCCAATATCATTTTCATTTTCGGACTCACTGATATCTCCTACATCAGCTGTGTGCCTCTGTTTTGTCTCCATGTCCACAAGTCTGGCGCGTATGTTATGCATATCTCTTTCTACTTCTAGATTCTGCACCTGTCTACCCCTTCCTATGGACATCTCCCTTTCCTCCTCTGGATCAGGTGATTGTCTATCTCTTCTTCTTGGTGGAATGGTGAATCTTCCTTCTTCCTGCTACAGAAAGAAAAGAAGCTTTTCAAATCTCTGATACCAAACTGACGCAGACCGCACCCTCTGCCTTGACAGAGACCTCTGTGCTGACCTCCTGGTCTTAAGAATAGTTCTAATTCTAAATTCTGAGCCGGAGTGGCTCCTTCGATTCTCCCTGGAATCCTTGTTAAATCTGACCCACAGGTCTTTTTCGACACCTTACAGCCTTGTGGTCCGGTCTCTTCTCCGTTCACCACAGAAAGTCACAATCAGGTTTTGGGGTTTTCAAAATCCCGATGTCACGACCCTTTGGTTCCTGATTTCCCGATCTCCGCTTTCTCGATATGCTCCCCTTTGTGCTTTATCCCCTCCCAAGCTTCTCACAACTTCGAGCCTCAAAGAGGATTCTTGCACGCACTCCTTGCGGCAGACATTCAACCACCTCCAAGGGTTGAATCCTTTCGACCCTGGGCACCCCTGCAGTAGCAGTCCCTCGACGTATTACTCAGGTTCACAACCCTGAGCTTGGCTTGGCCTACGCACTCCTTGCACGGCTTCTGTGCCCAACAACACTTGTGTGAAAATGAGAACAAATGCTACCTATCTGAACCCTCTATCAATGCACTCCTTGCAGACACTTTGACTGCACTCCTTGCAGGAATCCTTAGGCTCATATGTAGAAACAATTGAAACTCATTCTCAATTCTCTTCAGCCTTCAAACTCAAAGCATGAAATCACATACATAGCATATAAAGCAAATGTATAACAGGAAGCAAACATTCATGAGCATAACATCAATACACAGAGGACAACACAAACCATGAATTTGAACCAATTCTTTCTATTAATTCAAATGTCTGTACATGGGTGTTCTTACACAACTCTCTGCATGCTCTTACTCTTCCTCCTTCTGAATAATGTTACAATGCACAATGAGGGTGTCTATATCCCGTTTCCCCTCTTGCGCTCTCAAACTGTCTAATCTAGAATTAAATTCTATCTACCTACATTAACTATCCTAAATGCCTCCTACCTACTAAGGATGAGAGATAAAGGCTCAAGGTCCGATTACATTATACAAAAAGGCGCTCCCTCTTAATGGCTTCATTTAAGATTGCGCTTCAACTTCAAGAAAATTTTAAAATTTGTGCTGGCTTGTCCAGTTGTCCACTTGCATTCGCACTGGCTCATTTGATGTGATGGCGATGCTCTTGCATCAACTAATAGCATAAAATATTTCTCACCTTTCAACCCTTTTGTTCTAGTTGGTCCAACTAGATCAGTATGCACAATTTCCAATGGTTTTGTTGTGGAGTATTCCTTTGATTTGAAATTGGTCTTGGTTTGCTTTCCTTATTGATAATGCTTGCACAATGTGTTGGTTGGATTTTTGATATGGGGAATTTCTCTGAATGATTCCTTTTTTATGACCTTGACAATATTATCAAAATTTATGTGACCCATTCTTATGTGCCATAGCCAAACTTCATCTTCCTTTCCTAAACAACACTTTTCCTTTCCAATTTCACTTAGTACGTATATGTTTCTTGGAGTTCTCACAACTGTCGCCACCACCATGCATGGATATGTGTTTCTTATCTCACATTTATATGAATCAAACAAAATTTTGTGACCCTGGTCACACATTTGACTAATAGTCAGAAGATTTTGTTTGATATCTTCCACTAGTAGAACATTTTCTTCCTTGGCATCCTTACTTCCAATCTTGATTGTGCTCTTCCAATGATTCCAGCTGAGTTCTCATTTCCAAAAGACACTGACCCATGTATTTCCTTTATCAGGGTTATAAACTTGTCCTTATCACCTATCATGTGCTTTGAACAACCACTGTCAACATACCAACCACGTTTCTTGTGTTGAGCTTGTAGAGCGAGTGTGCATTCTTCATTGTTGTGTTGATTCTAATTCCTTATCCATATTCTTTGTGATTCCTATCTGTGACTGTTGTTATTATGTTGTGAGTCTCTTGTAGGATCTTTCATTCTACAATATTTCACCATGTTTCCAAAGTTGTTGCACTTGTAGCATTCTACTTTAGTACTTAAAGATTCAAACATATTTTAGCTTTTGCTCTACATTTCAATAGGCCTTATTGGATAAGAATTTCTTGTATATCCTTCATAGTTGTTTCTATTTATTTTTCTGGCTCTGCAATTCACAACCTTGTGTCCAAAATTATTACATGAATAACATAATCCAATAAAAATTGTTTGATACCTAGGAGTTGTATATCTTATGAGGGTGTTATTTTTTTGAATCCTTCTTCTTCTTGAGATGTTTTTACTTTTGACTGTTGTTGATTCTAAACTCTGAATTTTCTTAGAGGTAGAGTATATATGTGATCTTCCTTTTGAATCATCTTGTCTTCTTCCTTCATATTAGATTCTCTGACTGTATCTACATAGATTCTTTGCTTTTTTTCCTGATCCATTTTTTTGGAGCTTGAACCCTTTTCTATCTGGTTGTATCCTAGTCCAGAATTGTAATGATGTGGCCTTTAACTGTTAATAATCTCATCCAAAACTTTAGAGCTATTATGCATGTTTTTCTTTTTAATTTCTTTTCTCAATATAACAATCTATGCTTCCAAACTTCCAATGATCATGTCTCTTTCTTATAACTGTTCTTTAAGTGCTTCTTCAACTCTCTTGTCTTCTTCTACTTGGATTTTTAATTTTAATGATCATATTCTCTATTTCTTTGGAGTTGGAATTTTGAGCTCCCTCTTTTCTTTTTAGTTCTTCCTGTAGCGACTTCTTTTTATTCTTTTCCCTTTTTATAACTTCTATGAAACTCAATAATTCTTCTCTATAATCAACCTCTTCCTCTTCATATTCTTCTTTGGTGCCTTCTTCATTGGAGTCTTCTATTGCCATGAATATAACTCTTTATGTCTCACTGTCACTGAATTCATCTTCGTTTGATGAGGAGCTGTCTTCTTGGGTGCAAATCCTTTTCTTAAAATATTTATTTTTGGTTCTTTTTCCTTTGTATGTTTGTTTACCCTTAGATTCATATTCTTCATTTCATTTCTTTTTCTTATGGGGACATTTATTAGAAAAAATACTAATACCATCGCAATTAAAACAAATCAACAAAATATTACCTATATATTTGTTAGTTCCCTTTTTAATCCTTCTAACGAAGTTGGCTACTTCTTCATCGTCTTCTGATATATCACCACTATTATGATTTGGCTTTTCCTTTTGCTTGCTCTTTTTCTTTGTCTTCTTATATGCTTTGAATGTTTCTTCATGTGTAACCAAATTGTCTTTCTCTATTTTCATCTCATAAGCTGTAAGTGTCCCATGCAACTCATCCATGGTCAATGTAGCTAGATCCTCTCTCTTTTCTAGTGATGAAATATTTCAATCAAATCTCATTGGTAAGGATCTTAATACATTTTTTACAACAACCTGTTCATTTACCTCATTTACTAGACCTTTGATAATTTTTACTACTTCATCAACTCATAGAAAGTATGCAAGTATGTTTTCATCTTCATTCATCTTCAATTGTTTGAACTTTTCTATGAATATTTGGAGTTTAGCTTCATTGACTTTCTCATCTCTTTCATATATATTATTCAATTTGACCTATATGTCTTTTGTGGAATCATAGTGCATAGATTTGGTGTATATTTATTTAGTCAAACCATTCAGGAGTGCACTTGTGGATATTGAATTATTTTCTTCAAGTTTCTTTCCATATTTATCTGTTGGAGGGATGGTTGGTTCTTTGTATCCATCTACTACTGATTGCCAAACGTCAAATCCTAGTGCATGTATGTGTGTCTTCATTCTTCTACTCCATAAAGCATAATATTCCCTATCAAACTATGTTATCCCAATATTAGAGTAATCCATGATCTCCTTCCAATGGTTAAACTATATTTTGAAGGACTTTATCTAATACCAATTGTTGGATTACTGAGAGGGGGGTTGAATCAGTAATGGTGATTTTAAATCCTTTTTAACCACAATATATATACACGTTGTTAAAATTATGATCAGTTTACCAATATCATTCAATAAGTGAAGAATAAATAAACCATGAACAATGATAAATCATACACATACATATTACACCAATATTTTTATGTGGAAACCCAATGCGAGAGAAAACCATGTAATTCTTTTTCATATATGTAATTAATAAGTACATTCATTGGAAGCACCAACTTCCTTTGTTTTCCAGCTCCAACTAGAAGGAGGCTCCAACCCCCTAGATTCTCAGTCTACAACCTGAGGGAAACTCCAACTCCCCAATTCTTTGGCTCCAACCAGAAGGAGGCTACAACCCTCTATGTTCTCCGACTACAATTGGAAGGTGGATAAAAATACCTATCATTTCCCTGTCCAACTTCCCTGAAGTATAAGTGCCAAATGTAGACAACCTGCCACTATCACTAAATCAACTCTGTCATTGTCACAAATCTCATTAATAGAAAGTTCCAACCTATACCAATCTTCTTCAGACTTTCCTGTATATCCACGACTTGTCTATTTTTCAACATACATATGTACATGCCTTTCCTTACTGCAACTGGTGGGTATCTGAACCTTTGTTTTTTGCAACTCACAGACTAGCACAAATATTTGCTAGTATCACAAATGTTATCTCTATCACTCTCTCTATGTCCCTATCTCAGTCTCTATCACTGTCTGATTACTCTATATCTACTCATAAACTGGCTAATCTGATAGAAATAATACTCATCCAATATCCAAGTAGATCTAACAAAATCATGTACTAAGTTCATATATATGTCTTGTCATACAGTTGGCTTAGGTTGATGGATAGTTGGTTTTCATTGATGTCAACCATTGGAGAGTGATATTGTAGATTGATGTCAACCCTTAGTGATTGATGTCAACCCTTTAGTGATTGATGTCAACCCTTGAAGAAAGCTTGATCGCACAAAGGTTTGGGTAATGAACCCAAGTTTGTTTGATGTAAATATGACTCATTATTGTCTTGTCATGGTCTATAATAAGTACAAATGAATGAACTCCAAAGTGGTCCCCTTATGGTGAAATCCCTCATGGGAAGACACTTTTAGGATTGAGTTATCTTATAAGTATGGTTAGAGAACCGATGCTTATTCTTGGAATAATGAGATGAAGGAGAGTGAATTTTTCAGTGAAACTATCCTATATGGATAGTGCTTTTCATTCCATTTCTGTTGGTATGTGGAATGTCATATAACTGTTGATTAAGGTTGGTTTTCATTGATGTCAACCCTTGAAGAAAGCCCCATAGCACAAAGGTTTGGGTAATGGACCCAATATTGTTTGATGTAAATATGATTCATTGTTGTTTTTTCATGGTTGATAAGAAGTAAATATGGATGAACTCAAAAGTGGTCCCCTTATGGTGAAAGCCCTCATGGGAAGACATTTTGTGGAGTAAGGGAATCCATGCTTAATTGTGGAATAATGAGATGAAGGAAAGTGAATTTGTCAAGGAAAATATCCTAGATGGATAGTTCTTGTCATGTCATTTCTGGTGGTATGTGGAACGTCACATAATTCCTCATGGTTAGAGAGTTATGGCCATGAGAAGTTGGAGACCCTAGGTTTGGGTAATGGACACAAGTTTGTTTGATGGGTAACGGTATGAGTTATGATATATTTTTAGATAATACTATTCTATATGGATAGTACATGTCATGCCATTTCTAGTGGTATGTAGAACGTCACATAAATTCTCACGATTTGATAGTTATGGCCTTACGAAGTTGGAGGACCCTCATATGTCATCTAGAAGCCCCAAAAGGTCAAAGTAGTCAAAGTGGTTTAAGAGATTTTAAAAGGTAAATAAAAAAGTGAAGTGATGAGTGTATTATAATTCAAGTAAATACAAAATAAATTATTTCAATAATAAATTTAATGGAGAAATTAGAAGTGGACCCAACCCTAAAATAAGGAAAGTGGGCCAAGTGACCTAGAAGATGTTTGTAAGGAAGCTACTTGGAGAGTATAAATAATAGGCAAGGCTCTCTCATTTGAATCACACTTGAGAATATTGAATATCTATATGTGTCTAAGGTAACCAAGGATATCTAAACCCGAATTCCAAGTGAAGGTGAATAAAAGAAGACCGAAATGCAAGGAAGGATAAATTCTTTTGAGGGTGCTTTCTAAGGTATGTTATTTACAGGTCATCTCACCATTTTCGCTATAACTTTTTTTTCTATAATGATTCAGACTGTGAAATTTCTATGCAAGTGAGAAAACATATCCAAGTATGTGTGGTAAAAAATTGATCTTGTGGGTCGTTGTATTTTGGGAGTTACACTCCGTGGAAAATAGGGTTTGTGGCTAGTCCTAAAACTAGTCAAAATTAGGTGTTTCGGGTAAAAATGTCATAATTTCTTCATAACAAATCAAAATTTAGTGAGACAAAATGTGTTGGTTAGGGTACAGTCTTTAGTATTCTATGTAACAGTTTCAAATCAATTCATTAAACATTTTGTGCGAGACACGCTCTACAAGGTCGCTCTATAGAATAAGCCAGAATTCAACAAGGTATGCCATTTTTGCTATAACTCCTTTTCTGAGAGGTTCCAAGTAGTGAAACTTGGAGGAATTGCATAAAAAACACCGAAGAAAATTGTATATCAATTTCATATCTTTATACATTACAGGTTCAAAGTTATGATTACTTCAAAGTTATGACTAATCCAAAACTAGGCATGTGAGACTAAAGAAAAGTTTGATGAAAATGCTAGTCTCTTGTTTTTAAAGTCAAGGAAGGTTTGCAGGAATGCAATCATATACACCAATTCTATTACATAGCTACAAATCATATTTGGATGATGAAATTGATGAGGGCTTTTGGTTGTGGTACATGTTGAGTACATGGTTGAGACAAGTAGTTGATGAGTTGGCGCACATACATGAGGTGTATAGTTGATGATGTTGGTACATATTGATGAGTCATAATTGACACATGATTAGTACATATTTGGTACGTGGTTGGATGCACTTGTTTATGGTATTGGTTGATTATAGGTTGGTGCATGGTTGATGAACTTGTTTATGGTATAGGTTGATTACAGGTTGAGGTACAGGTCGATGTATGGTTCAGATTTATTGGTACAGGTTTACAACAATATATCTCACAGTGATAGTGTGACAGTGGTTCCATCATTCTACTTCTACTTTAGGTGGTAGGATGGGGAAAGGGTAGGTTGTTGTAGCCACCTTCCGGTTGTAGTCAGAGAACATTGGGGGTTGTAGCCTCCTTCTGGTAGTAGCTAGAGAATTGAGGAGTTGGAGATTCCCTCAGGTTGTAGCCTAAGAAACTAGGGGGTTGGAGCCTCCTTCCAGTTGCAGCTGGAAAACAAAGGAATTCACCTCAAAGGAATTTATGGACTACTGCAACAATCATGGAATAAAAAGACAATTCTCCATCGCTAGGACACCTCAACATAATGGAGTTGTTGAAAGAAAGAACAAGATGGTACAAGAAATGGCTCAAACAATGATAATGGATTCAAAGTTGATAGATATTTTTTGGACATAGGCAGTGCATACAACAGTTCACATTCAAAACAGAGTAATGCTCAGAAACAACACTGATAAAAATCCCTACGAGCTATGGAAAGGAAGACCAACAAATGTGAAGCACTTCAAAGTTTTTGGAAGCAAATGCTACATCAAAAGAGAAAATGGCAGAATGAGAAAGTTTGACTCTCGTGTGGATAAAGGAATACTTGTTGGTTACTCAAGTACAAGGAAAGCATACAAGTGTTATACTCTAATATTAAACAAAGTTGTGGAAAACATCAACGTAACAATTGATGAAACAGGTAGACCGGAATCAAAGAAAGAAGAAAACAAATCAATAGAACAACTTTTTGAAGAAGAAGATGAAAAAGAAGAAGAATAGGAAGACAAAGATGAAAAGAATCCGACAGAAGTAGAAGAGAAAGTTCAACAAGTATCTCCAAAGACACCTAGCAAATGAGTACAGAAGAATCATCCTTCAGATCAGATTATTGGAAACAAAGATGTAGGATTTGAGACTAGAAGAAAAATCCGTTCACCATAACAAACACACCTAGCACTCTTATCTACAATTGAACCAAACTGTTTTGAAGAAGCCAGCAACGATGAATTTTGTAATAAGGCCATAGATGAAGAATTGGATCAAATAGAGAAAAATGACACTTGGAAATTGGTTCCAAGACCAAAGAATAAGAATGTGATCGACACAAAATGGGTTTTTAAGAATAAATTGAATGAAGATGGACAGGTTACAAGGAACAAAGCTATATTCGTATGTAAAGGATATGCACAGATTGAAGGAATCAACTTTGAAGAGACATTTTCCCCAGTTGCCAGAATGGAAGCAATCCGTTTGCTTTTAGCTTATGCATGCTCCAAAAATGTTAAAGTATATCAGATGGATGTAAAATCATCTTTTCTGAATGGGGAACTTGAATAAGAAGTCTACATTGAACAACCAGAAGGATTTAAATTGTCAGAGAACATAGACTATGTGTGTAAATTAAAGAAGGCCTTGTATGGTCTAAAACATGCTCCTAGAGCATGGTACTCCAGACTGGATAAGTATCTACAGTAGGTAGGGTTTAGAAAAGGAAGTGTAGACAACAACATCTACATCAAGGTAAGTCAAGGTAATATTTTATTAATTGAAGTTTATGTTGATGATATTATTTTTGGTAGTGATGATAACAGGTTAAGCCATAAATTTGCAAAATACATGCAGAATGAATTTGAAATGTCGTTACTTGGAGAACTATCCTTCTTTATAGGACTTCAGATACATAAAAGCAACCAAGGAATTTTTATTTCTCAAACCAAGTATATCATAGAAATGCTAAAGAGGTTCGGAATGGAAGATTGCAAACCAATTATCACTCCCATGCAAACCAATTGTAAGTTGAGAAAAGATGATGATTCAAAGTCTACAGATCAGAGGAAATATAGGTCAATGATTGGCATCCTACTATATGTAATAGCATCCAGACCAGATGTAATGTAGGCAGTTGGACAGGTGGCATGATTTCAAGAAGCACCAAAGGAATCACATGTATTAGCAGTAAAGAGGATCTTCAGATATCTCAAAGGAACATAAGAGTTTGGATTATGGTATCCAAAAGGAAAAGATCTATCACTTATTGCCTACACAAATGCAGATTGGTCAGGTTATATTGATGATCGACGAAGCACCAGTGGAGCAACGTTCTACTTAGGTGAGTGTTTGGTATCATGGCTAAGCAAGAAATAATCATCGGTATCTCTATCTACAACCGAGGCAGAGTATATTGCAACAACAACATGTTGTACACAGGTTCTTTGGATGAAACAAACTTTGACAGATATACAAGTTGAGTATGATGAGCCCATTCCAATATATTGTGATAATACAAGTTCCATCAATATCTCCAAAAACCCGGTGATGCACTCCAAGACAAAGCACATTCCAATCAAGTATCACTTTCTACGGGAACATGTTGCAGAAAAGAAAATTAGAGTTGAGTATGTGGGCACAAAAGAACAAGTGGTAGATATCTTTACAAAACCACTTCCACGGGAAGCCTTTGAATATCTTCGCCAAAGAATTGGAGTTATTTCTACTCCAAAAATGAATGATTTTTGAATGCTTATCTTATATGTCTTACATGTACACGAGGAAGCACCATAAGAGGACAGTCTGTCAGGGGGAGCAACCCCAGATGGAAAGATACCTTTGCCATTGATGACAAATGGGGAGAGATTTATTAGATGCAGAGGACAAAGGCATTGTTCCAGGGGGAGCATGAGTGATATGATTTCAATATTGCATCAGAGTGTTGCCATCAATGCCAAAGGGGGAGATTGTTGATTAAGGTTGGTTGTCATTGATGTCAACCCTTGAAGAAAGCCCCATAGCACAAAGGTTTGGGTACTGGACCCAATATTGTTTTATGTAAATATGACTCATTATTGTTTCATCATGGTTGATAAGAAGTAAATATGGATGAACTCCAAAGTGGTCCCCTTATGGTGAAATCCCTCACGGGAAGACGCTTTGTGGAGTAAGAGAACCCATGCTTAATTGTGGAATAATAAGATGAAGGAAAGTGAATTTGTTAGGGAAAATATCCTATATGGATAGTGCTTTTCATGTCATTTCCGGTGGTATGTGGAATGTCAAATAATTCCTCACGGTTAGAGAGTTATGGCCATGAGAAGTTGGAGACCTTAGGTTTGGGTAATGGACCCAAGTTTGTTTTATGGGTAACGGTATGAGTTATGATATATTTTCAGATAATACTATTCTATATGGATAGTACATGTCATTCCATTTCTGGTGGTATGTAGAACATCACATAACTCCTCACGGTTTGAGAGTTATGGCCTTACGAAGTTGGAGGACCCTCATATGTCATCTAGAAGCCCCAAAAGGTC